>JABXWE010002727.1:0-11629 GCA_014611495.1 Limonius californicus | reverse complement strand
TATATAAATCCGGAAGGAGAGTATTTGGTCGTAGAAATTATGAAGTTGAGATGTTGGTTGTTGGGGTAATCCACCAAGGGCAAGAAATTAAACCACCCTTTGCTATTAAGCTAAGCTTTCGGAAGAACTTTATTTCCTTCCTCAGAGCCAACTATAAAACAAGAACAGGTAGAGGAAAAACCTCAAAAACAGCATGACTAAATACTTACAAAGCTGGGAGGTTCATAAAATGAACTTGAACAAACATGACAGAATTACTTGAACAGGACTAGCATAATTGTTGACACTTAGTGTACACCAATACAATTGAAGTTTAAAATATAAAATTTAAAAATTAATAAATTACAATCAACATTTTAAAAGAAAATACATAACAACGCACTTTCTGTAATACAGAACACGTGCAATGCACCAATGACAGAAGGTCACTAACTAGTACCAACCTAAGATTACCCCAACAACCAACATCTCAACTTTATATATATATATATATATATACAGGGAATTTTTCTTTTTATTATACATAGCCTATGTATACTTTTAAAAGAAACGCGTCAAATTCGCCTACTGTGTATGCAACCAACTATACCGACAACTAAAAATCAGAAACAAACGTCACTATAGTTGTGAATTATTTGAGTATGAAGGTTATGTTGATGCAGTGTTTATATTAAATAAGTATTTCACCCTGTATAATAGGACGCAAATGATGACTTATTTATTAAATAAAAAGTTGCAAGAATCTACGAGCCGTATCTTCTATACCGTGTGCTGACTTTGAATGCGCTCCATAGGGAAAGTACATGCGTTTGTGGAATTTTTCAATTTCCTGCTCCCCAAGTTGAAAAACCCGTCCAAAACAAGGTGTACGCAGAAGGGACATTAATTTTATAGAAATTATATCTACAATTTATTTTTAGAATATCAACTTAAGTGATTAAATTAAAAAAATATGAAATAATTTATAGAGTGGGTGTAGTAATAGCACCAAATCCGAGGTGCGCATCCCGCCGGCGTGGCTTAATGGTTACGCATATGCTTTGTAACGCGAACTCGGGAGTTCGAATCCGCTCTTCAGCTTTATTTTTTTTATTATTTTTTATGGTAAGCCTTTTATATCTATCAATCCAACTGCGTTATTATTTTCTAAAAAACACATCGTACAAAATACATGCATTTTTGGGTTTCATAAAAACTAAATAATAAAACAGTTTTATTTAATTGCCTGATCAAATACCGCACCAAACAGTCACTCGTGGGGGATAAAGATTGTTCTGGACTATTGTTTTAGGGTTTTCGGCGCCCCAGATGCGGCAGTTCTGTTTGTTAACAAAACCCTAACGATGGAAATGGGCTTCATCGCTAAAGAAGAAGAAGAAAAAATTATTGTCACGTGCCTGCATTTGCAACACCCAATCAACGAACGTTCGACGTTGTACATGGTCCGCCGGCTTTAATTCTTGGGTTAACTGCACTTTGTAAGCATGCAGGCTAAGATCCTTGTGCAAATTGCGATGACGGCTAGGCTTTGAAATGCCCAATTGCTGGGAACGTCTTGGGATAGACAAACCCGGGTTTTCATCAACACTTTCAGCAACAGCGGTAATGTTCTCAGCTGACCTGGCGATACGAGTACGAACTGGCAATTTTACATCAGTAACTTGTCCCTTTTGTTCAAATTTAGTGATAAGTTTCACAATAGCACGGCGAGAAGGCGATTCCGACCGAAAACACGACGAACGCTGCAAACTGTTTGGGCGAAATTTGCACAATATTGATAATGAATTTTCACTATTTCTGTACGTTGTTGGAGCGTATATATCTCCATTTTCTCAAATCGTACACTTTTCACTTGACAAGTGTCAAACACTCAAGGCCCTCTATAACAGTTTAAAAATGCCAGGGAATTTAAAATGGGACCTCTTAATGGAAAACCCTTTATTGTATATGAAGGAGCATACATAGTCCACAAATCATATTACCTGTAGGATCAATATGTTATACCATGCTCATTCTTTTTAAACAGTGATATTTATTCAGTATAATATATAATAATGAATGAGTACTAAACACTTATTAAGTACTTACGTTGACATCAATCAAAGGAAATGGGGATTTTTACGCGTAATAAAATAAAATACATAATATTTTTCATTCATATTTTTTATGGAGTGGTATTGTTAAACTATCCTTCATATCATTGTAATAGATTAATTTATAGCGTCATTTCTCCAACTTTAAACTGCAAAAAGGTATAAAATCGTGCTAATCACTCCTTGTTTTGGCATTTTGTATTGGTTTGTGGGTAGCGAGTAGTCAACGGATCTGTGCACAACTCTGGAAGGGATTAACTACATTTACTCCAATTCAGGGAACTGTTCTTGGAGAAACACCGTTTAATCTCAACAAATACGTAGAAACCTTTAACTTAAGTTTAAAACAACTATTTAGAATAGATGAGCTAGTAAATGCAAGGTATCAAAATCCTAAGAATTGCCATCTATTTCCAGAAGGTTGTATTTTACTTTCTTTAAAAGTTATTACTTTCATTGAAAATCAGAGTATTGAAGAAAATTAATAGGAGTAATTTTTGTGGAATTTGACAATCTACTTTTGTAAAAGTAAAATAAACAGAAGTGCGAATTCGGTATTTAAGGAACACACAGCATACTATCTACAATCCGTTTCTAATTTCATAACATTTTCAAGGAAAGACAGTTAAAAACTTTAAAAGCCATCTCACTATTAAAACGTTTATTTTAATATTCATCTCACATAGTTACCAAATTTAACTTGAAAACTTCTTCTTTTTGTATTTGTTTAACGTGCCGTATATCTTCAGCAATAGAACCACCAAACAATTTCCCGAAGGCACAATTTCACCACAAACTTTTTATAATATGGGTACATACGATGAAAAACTCGAGGACAGATACGTTCGCAGTTTTCTTTTTAAAATGGAAGTTGTTTAGAGTGTCGGTTTGTAATCATACTTTCAAATCAGTTTGAAATCTCACAGCGTCGTTCTGTTGTAACGAGAAAAGTAATTAGAAAACGCTGACACATGTGATAACATATTCACCCCATCTCTGGCATTTATAAAGACTTTGGTTTTAATTGTCAGTTGTTACTTTTATTCTCGCAGTGATTTGAGCACAATTAATTAAAAGGAATTAGAAGACTATAATAGTATTTACATTATCAAATCTTATTGTTTTTAAAATCTAACCGCAGACAATATCCATCTAAAATTTTAATTTGCTAGTAGGAAGAACTAATGATACAGAAATTGTTTATTTTATATAGATTTCACTCTTTCGTATGAATAAAAAACGATGAGGTTTAGTAGTAGTAACTCTCGCGTGCAAGCAGCGTTCTCGGAACGGCCTACGAAAAAAGGAAATTCTATTTTATTTATAGGTATGTTCTTCTTTCAAGTGCACGAACATTTTTCTGAGTTTTAAGGTGGATGCTGTGCCTCGTATCGATATATTCTTTACAAAACATTCAAGAAAATATTTTCTATGCCGAACATATATGTGTGTATAAAAGTAACGCATTAGTTACAGATAAAATACTACACTAAAATATAATGTGCTATCATAGAAGAGGGATTCGAAGTCAAAGTTCAACGCATCAATTCAAAGTATCAACCCGTATGATTTTCAAACGATTGTTTAAAACGTTACAATTTCTAAATGAACTGGGGAAATAGGAAATAACGAGGCTACATATTACCCCATAAAAAAGTTTTTCTGCTACTAAATATAATTATGAATAAAACCTACAGCAGGACAGATACGGCTACTATAGTTTCGTCCAGACCGATATTCGAAGTATTGCAACCAAATAAAATAAATGAAAATTCCATGGTTGTATAGCACAGTATAATTTGTTTGTCAATTTCGAGGTAATTTTATATAGATTTAACCGAAATTTGATACTTCGCTGTATTTCTATAAAAATAGTACATGTTATCAAATATATGTCAGTTTAACAAGTTTGCTACAGTAATTATATAATAAACAAAAATGGAAATAATACAAAAATCGGACTGCATTCGGTATGCTCTGATAATAGTGCCTCAAATATAGAGTCGCCAAAAATAGCGGTACTTTTGCCGGCGCTATTTTCATGAGGCTGTCTTGACGACAATACTGACTTGAAATTCTGCGGTCACATCTGTACCTACATCAATAAAAATATATATCAGGAATCAGTTTCTAATATTTTAAATTTCTAATAGAAATTGGTACCGGTGTACACAAAATTTCTCAACGCGGTTGGCAACCGTGGGATCTTAGTGCCAAAAGCATTCTCTGGAATTCTTGTCGTTCAGATTTGATCTTAAATTGTACATGCCCTGTGTTTCTACCTTGGCGCTGTTGAGAAGCACGTGGCAGAAAAGAGGCCGGTGTTCAGCAGTGAGATGAAGTGGTTCGTAACAAATGAACGAACCAGTCTCTGTTAATACTATTCATTTGAAAGTGTGCTTTTCCTCTTAAGAGACGTAGCGAAATCTTGTAAATTTTGAAAAATCTTCACATATTCTTCATATATTACGGCTGTAGTTACGAAAGGGTGCCAAGAACTTATAGCTTGCACAAAATAGCGGTATTGCGCACGAATGTTTCATAAAAAGACTAAAAAGTTTAATTTCAATAAAATTAGAAACAGTTTTACAATAATAAACATACAATGTAAAGTGATTAGGGCACTTGTCTGACAATTTGATTACGATGCGATGCAGAGAAACGTTGACGTAACATTTAAAAAGTATAATGATATTAATGTTAGTGAGGGAACTCTAGGATACATTTTATTGTCTACTACATATGTTATGAAAAGTTAACAAGTTATAATAGGAATAGATTGTAAGCCGAGAAATAGATAACATAATCTACTTCCTCAGCAGCCTAAGATAAATGTTTACTTGTTAAGCTTTTTGTACATGTAGTTTTAGTTCCTGTTTAACATTCATTTTAATATACTGTATAACAGAGTTCCTATGTTTTAACCCTCCGTTAGGCGCGCATAGGTCCAGGGGACCTATGCGGTTTTGTGTTACTTATATTTCGTAGTATAATTGAGATATCGGCGTGTGCCTTTATGACATCTCAGAAGGGTTTATTTACAATCGTTTGCTAAAGTCTTACCTCGATAGCTGCCGTAGTGTCCCGGTAATTAACGAGTAGGCGGTGCAGGTAGATTGTGTCAGTCCCCCGGACCTAGCGCGCTCACTCCCGTTAGTGTTTTTGAGCTTCGGGTGCGTTTGCTAGTTTCGTATCTGCTACAGACTGATTTACTTCGCGTTATTATTGTTTGTGTTTATTCACTCTCAACGGTGCATATTTCTAGTTTTAGTGATTGTTTGTTGTTATAATATTTGAATAATATCATTTTTGACTATCTCAGCCTCAAAAAGCAATAGTTTTTGTTTTTTTTTCTGCAATTCTGCAAAGATGAGTAAAAAGATTTTTTACTTGAATAACCCTCAAGATATTGAAGAACTCAATCGTCTTATTTTTGAAGAAGATGGACTTGAGGCAAATATAGATATACCCGAAGAAAACTTCGAAGAGTCCGATGAATCGGAAACGGAGGATAATGTGGAAACCAGATCAGTTGATTCAGACACGGATCATGAAATGGATGAGGGTGATATAGAGGAAGTTGAGGGGGAAGAGGAAAGTGATAACTTTTACAGTGGTAAGTTCAAGGTAAACTATATTCAGTAATTTGTTGCTACTGAAGTATTCGTGTTTACTCTTATATACTGCTTATTTCTAAATGAAATATTTATATAAAAAGTTGGACTAAATTGACTTACTTATTCCTATTGCTATAGGCCGTGATGGTACCAAATGGAGAAAAACTCCCTGGAAAGTTACCCAAATGCCTCCGCATAACATATTAGTGAAATTGCCAGGGGTTGTTAGCCAAACTGCAAAACGTGTCAAGAATGAAACAGATTGTTGGCGACTATTTTTCGATAACAGAATATTAATTTTGCTGGTGGAAAACACGAACGTTTATATAAATCGTATCAGAGAAAAGTTCGTCCGTTCAAGAGACTGCAGAGAAACAGATCGCATAGAAATGGAGGCATTTATAGGTCTATTATATTTGGCAGGTGTTTTTCGGGGTGGTCATCAAAGTCTTGCCGATTTTTGGTCAACCGACGGCCTCGGTATAAATATATTTCGTATGACAATGTCAGAGAAGAGATTTAGATTTCTCATCAGATGTGTCCGTTTTGATGATAAAGCTACACGGCCTGAGAGGGTTAAAACAGATAAGTTAGCTGCAGTGAGAGAAATTTTTGATTATTTCCTTGAAAATTGCAAGTCGCCCTACCATCTTGGACAGAATGTTACGATTGATGAAATGCTTCCAGCATTCCGGGGACGCTGTGGATTTAGGCAATACATCCCATCAAAACCTAGTAAATATGGCATCAAAATTTTCTGCCTCAGCGATGCTAAACTTTTCTATACCTATAATATGGAAATTTATTGCGGTCAGCAACCAGAGGGGCCCTATAGGCAGAGCAATTCTGCAGAAAATGTTGTGCTCAGGTTGTCAGAACCAATTTTTAGAACCGGCAGGAATATAACTGCAGATAACTGGTTTACAAGTTTGAACCTAATCAAGGAGTTAGAGATGAAAAAATTGTCATATGTAGGAACCGTACGAAAAAATAGACGGGAAGTACCTTCCTGTTTTGTTCTGTCAAAAAACAGAAATCAATATACAAGTCTCTTCGGATACACAAAACAAGAGACAATGGTATCATATGTACCAAAAAAAGGTAGAACTGTCATACTGGCTTCAAGTTATCACACATCTAGTTCGGCGGTATCAACGGCAACGGAAAAAAAGCCAGAAATAATACAATTTTATAATGAAACAAAATCAGGTGTGGATGTTGTTGATAAATTATGTGCTACTTACAATACAGCACGATCAACAAGAAGATGGCCAATGGTAATTTTTTACCACATATTGAATGTGGCTGGAATTAACTCCAGAATAATCTACTTTGGAAACGGAATGGAGTATATCCCTAGACGGAACTACTTGAAGAAATTGGCCCTAGATTTAATTACACCCCAATTACAAAGAAGGTCGATAATTAAAACTTTACCAAACGAGTTGCAAGTGCTCTTGGAAAAATATAAACCACCGCCGCCAGTAAATAATAAAGAAGAGCAAGCAGGATCACATGCAACATCTCGAAGCAAGAGAAAATATTGCGGACCTTGCTACACCGAAACGAAAAAACAATGCAAAACTCAGTACTCCTGTGACAAGTGCAGTAAATTTTTGTGTCTGAGTCTACATACCAAAACACTATGCCAGGAATGTTTCGAAAAACCTTCAGAAGAAGAAGTACATACAGATGATGAATAAATTTTAGTTTGAATCTTGTATCGGTAAAATCTTTGTTCTATTTTATGAAAATATATTTGTAATCAAAATCATTTATGGCTGCTTTTATTGTCTGCTTCTGAAAAGCTTGAGTAGTTTGAAAATACAAAAAACATGGGGAGACAGAGGTAATAATTTTATTTACGCCCGCTCACTGCCCTGGTAAATCCGTTATAATCCTGCAGGTAAACATTCCAAGTAGCCTGAATAAATGCTTGAACTTCTTGTAATCCGGTTGTGAGACAAACATGAAGTGCTATTGAAATTGCATACAATTGCACGACTTATACCAGAGAAGGTTATTTATACTGATCTTTACTGAAAATGATATTCAACTGTTTTTTTATAAGCAGCATATTTTATACAAACATTATTTTGACAGGAGAGTGAATTATGATTAATATGCAGATGCAATGAATATTTGATCAGTCACTGTATACAGGTAACGTCATAACTTGATAGAGAATCACAGTGCGGTTATTACTTGTAGGTCCACTGGACCTAGCGCGCCTACCCGCGTTACGGCAGTAGGCGCGCCTAACCGAGGGTTAAGTAAGTAAATATGGTTACTCACTCAAACCATTTAACCATAACGAATTTAAGAAATATCTGCAAATTGAGTTTTTGCGGTACTATGTTGCAGATAGATGTCTTTGATGTGGTATGGGAGCCGATGATGGAGAAGTAACATACGAGTGGGTGGAATGTTCTAGCTGCTACCGATGGATTCACATAAACAAGTGTCTAGATTGCGATATTCAGTTAAGTAGCAACAAAAATGAATCATTTATATTAAACTGTATGCTCCGTGAAGCCTAGAAGTATATGGAAAAATAAACACGGGCTTTAGGCGAATTGTAGAAATAATACAAGGGGTCTTTAAATATCGTGTTTACTATTACCAGGTGCAAGCCTTATAAATTTCCATTTATTTCATAACATCGAGAATCGCTGCACGAATCTAAAAATAGGTAGCGTCGTATCAGGTTTATATAGCTTGGCGTAGAACAGAATATTTTCAAAATTAAATGGTTATCGAAATCTACTTCATTGAGGACACACACACACACACTTATCTTATTGCCACAATAGTTACTCACATCTCACTTCTTCTGCTTTCAATACTTGTAACTAGTTTAGTCTTTAAGGCTATTCATGTTTTTTTGTAGATCTCCTTTCCAACAGCTTCAAATCTTAACTATTCAATTACTTATACTTTACTTTAATCTCTGAACTGCAGTTAACAAGCACTGGCAATCCGTCCCTTACTTTACGTGGGTGGTAGTAACATAACAATTAAATTTTTTTAGATGTTTGATCAAATAATAATTTTAAGAAATATAAAAATACTTATGTCTCAGAGTGTACATCTGTCAGGTACGCATCCCAATACGTATGTAACTTCAGCTCGGTAACTACCTTATAACTGTTTTCTGAAGGAAAACCATGTTTTATTATTATGTACGTGCTGGTGCTAGATTGCAGGTGTATAATGCAAATTTACCGTTGGTTTCCAGCTCACTCCGAGATAATTCTTCGTTGATTTTGGTTTGATGCCAGATATCGGATGTAGAATGGGCAAAATTTGATAGGGAAGTAACATCAGGTTTGATATCTTCATGCATATCAAATAAGGTATCCATGTTGATATGCACAGGTTTTCCTGTAGTAAACAATTGTTCTTTAATATCTGCCGCTTTATATTCTTTTAAAGCAGTAAACAATTGTAAGATATGAAAATGTAATTCTTTAAAGTTAATATACGATATCGCTCACCTTAATTGTAGAAAAGGGTAATAGCAAAAAATGTTATTACTGTTAGACAACCACTTTTTTGACAACATTTGTTTATTCAGAACAATCCTGATCAAACTATTCTTTCAGGTTAGGAATTTTCGAATAGGCTTTTGAACTACTTTCGATGCTTATACAATCTGAATCAAAGATAGTATACCGGCGCCGGTAGCGTGAATAGGTTTTTCGTTGCCTTTCACGCAGCTGTCCCGGGTTCGAATCCGGACGCCGAGGTCGGTGGTTTTTTCTGGGCGATAAAAAAAAAAGCTAAAACGGCCCTTCTTTTCGGATAGGAAGTAAAATCGTAGGCCCCGTGTCCAAGTGTTGTTGGGCCCTTCAAAAGAACCCTCAAACAGGTTAAATTTCTAGGTGTGGTAGAATTGTTTCCTGCCGTCGGTGGTTAGCTATAGTAGCAGAAATAAGCCGACGTTAAATAAAACCAAGCAGACAAACAAACAAAGATTAGTGTACCAACCATTAACGCTGAGGCGGCTTCTATTGATTATTGGAGCTTTCACAAACCTCGTAGGCAAGACTAAGTTGGTATGTGTTGTTGCACAACTGGGCCCATCTTTGCGGGTTACCGTGTTTGTCCGTATCCGAGATTAACTTGATTGGTGTAAGAGGAATACATCAACGCCTAAAAAGACGAATGCCACAGGATCTCCTGCTAGAGAATGAGAATGAACAAGAAACTGACTAAGTGATGAAAAGTGTTAATTTAAAATTACTGCTTAGTACAATGGTATTGTGATACTCCCAGACAATCTTTAATTTAGTGAAGTGAAACGGCCCTGTGTCGAATCAATCTGTTATTTTTACGCGACAATTTATAATAAATAATGTCATGAATAGCATTAGTTTGTTGAACTGTCAAAATATAAATTAAAAAAAAAAGGTGTTTGCGTGAAGAGTTTTCTTCCTCCTCTAGTGCGATCGTAGCACTACGTGTGCCATTAATTTGATATCCAACAGCAAATGGAGGCCGGGACACAATACCGACCTCTGGAGTGTTTCGAACCGGTAATCGTTTGAACTATTTCGTCCGCAGCCTGATTCTCTTACCACTGAACTATCCCGGCCCTGAGGCGGTTTTGGCTCGTTTAAAACTGTTTACAGAGCAAGCAAAGTGAAAGTAAAATGTTTGTAAGCTTAATTTTATTAATTTACTGAATATGTAATAATACGAGTGCTGCTGTTTTTCGTTAAAGTACCCGTTATACAGGATGATCACCAAAATTTTCCATAAATGTTTGCTGTAGACAACAAAACGTATACGAGGAGATACTGATATATACCCAGCAAACACAAATGTATATATTACATAAAAATATATAACAGAGCAGGAACGATTTTTATATAAATCATTTATATATTTTTTACGTAGTATTTATGTAACAAAATCTTTATAAATTTTGTTATATATTCTCAATATTTATATTATAAAATATTTTATATATTGGATATATCTAATTTTATATGTATTTAAGATGTAAATTCTGCTACAAAAATATAAAAAAAAATTATATATATTTAATACGTAAAATTTGCTACATAAAATATTTTATATATTTCACAAGTATTTCGATTTACGAAGGCCGCCGCCATACGTAAAAAGAAGAAAATTATAACCTATAAATTGTCACGAATTATCCGAGTTGAGCAAAGCTTTTAAGCTACAAATACCCGCGCCAACTATTAATTAAAAAGTAGATACTTATAATAACGTTTTTGTCTGTGTGTTTGTGTTTAGAGGATTGGAGAATACATTATGTAAGTACTATTATTATTATTATATTTATAACCACAAGAAAACCTTCCACTGATAGTGAGGGTTCTTCTCAATCAGATTATGGTAAATAATACAGGCTGTTAATGGCAAGACTAAACATGTGAGATTTACATAGTGGTGATAGGTTGCGCCTTAATACAAACAACCAAATTCACAGTCTTAATCAGGCCTCAGTCTCAATAAAGTTTCAAGTATACTGTCACCATTTTATCAACCTTCAATATGCAATGTCTAATCTTTAAATTAACAGATCTTATGTATGTTTTATTTCTTGACTAAGCTTTTATTTTATATTTTAGAAAATCTTCCACAGCCGAAGCAGAATAATCCCCTGGAACTGAAGGAACTAAATATATCTGTTCCTTCAAAAGGTAAGTTTTAAGATATTATCTTTATGACATTTATTAACATTTAGTTTGTCATTGATTAAGAAAATTGATTTGTTTATATTTCAGATACTGATAATGAAGCTTCTGACGGAATTCAAATTCTGCATATGGAATATGCAAATGTTAACACAGGTATTTAGTGCAGCAAAGTTATCACATTAATTATTTAATATATTCTTCATTCTTTATAGAAGTAAATAATACGGACATCATTATTGAAGAT
>JABXWE010002726.1:0-44276 GCA_014611495.1 Limonius californicus | reverse complement strand
TTTGCGTTGTTGTTTCATTATTTTTGGAGATTCTGAGTTCTTCATTTAAATTTTCAACGATGTCTAGTAGATCATTATTGCTGGAAGTTGGATCCATTTCTTGATTTATGATACTCATGAGGTCGTCTAAATCTGTATCGACTTCTACTTGCATTGATTGGGTGGTATTTATTGGATGTAGTTGTATTCGTGATAATGCATCTGCATTCGTGTTGCATTTCCCTTTTTTGTAAATTACTTCGTAGTCGAATTCTTCTAATCGTAGTCGCCATCTTGCAAGTTTCGAATTTGGCTCTTTTAGTGAATTTAACCATTGTAAGGGCTTGTGATCAGTGATAATTTTGAAGTGTCTTCCATATAAATACGGACGAAAGTACTTAGTGGCCCATACAATTGCCAATAGTTCTTTTTCTATAGTAGAATATTTTTGTTCCGAATCATTGAGGGTTCTAGATGCGTACGATACAGATAGATCTTTACCAATAGGTCCTTGGGATAACACTGCGCCTATCGCAACATTAGAGGCGTCTGTAGTTAAATTAAAGTCTTTCGTAAAGTCCGGATATTGTAATATTGGTTTGTTTATTAAAATATTTTTGCATCTTTCAAATGTGGTTCTAAATTCGTCGGAATGAATTATTTGGGCTCCTTTCTTCAGGCATTTTGTTAATGGTTTTGTCAATTTTGCGAAATCTTTTATAAATCTTCTATAGTAGCCTAGCAATCCTAAAAATCCTTTAAGTTCTTTTTGGGTCTTGGGAATCGGATAATCTTTTATTGCTCGAATTTTATCTGGGTTTGGTTCAACTCCTTTTGAGGTAATCACATGACCTAAATATTGAACTTCTTTCTTCAAAAATTCGCTCTTGTCTAATTGGATTTTAAGGTTAGCTTTTCGTAGACGTTCAAATAGTGTTTTTAGTCGTTCAATGTGTTCTTGAAGTGAGGTCGAAAATATAATTATATCGTCGAGATAAACTAAGCAAATTTCGTTTTGAATTCCTCGTAAAACGTTATCCATTACTCTCTGAAACGTAGAGGGGGCATTTTTAAGACCGAATGCCATTCTTTCAAATTCGTAGTGTCCGTTTTCAGTGTTAAAGGCAGTTTTTGGGATGTCCTTCTCTTCTACTTGTACTTGGTGATAGCCAGATGCCAAATCTAGTGTTGTGAAATATTGGCTTTTTCCCAATTTATCTAGGATGTTGGTGATGTTAGGGAGTGGGTATTTATCGTCCACAGTCTTTTCATTCAGTTTTCGATAATCAATAACTATCCTCCATTTCCTTTCTCCCGATGCGTCAGGTTTTTTCTGAACTATCCAAATTGGTGAACTCCAGGGTGAAGTTGATGGTCTAATTATTTTATCTTCTAGCATTTTGTTTACTTGTCGTTTCACTTCTGCTCTATGTACTTCGGGGTATCTGTATGTTTTGGTATAAATCGGATTTTCATCTGTAGTTTTAATTTCATGTTTAATCTTGTTGGTGAAAGTTAAGGGTATACCTTCACAAAAAAATATATCTTTATAATCTTCACATAAATTTTTTATTACTGTGGCTTCTTCAGCATTAAGATGGTCCAATCTGAGACGATTTAAATTATTTCTTAGAAGTTTTTTAACTTGTTTTTGGTCAGTTTCTGGTGGTGGTTCTTGGTAGTGTAATTCTTGATGGTGCACTTCTAGCGTTTCTACAGGTTCTACTGATATTGGTTGTTCTAATGTTATTTCCTGTTGTTTTTCACCTTTATTGATTATTGTAGTGATAGCATAATTATTTTTAATTGTTACATAGGATGCGGGTATTTCAACATCCGAATTAATTTTTGTGTACTCTAGGATTCCTTCTTTATGAGATCCTCTTACTGGAATTTTAATTACTTTTTCAGTTCTTGGTTCTACAGATAGTCGATATTTAATTTCATTATTGGTTATCAATGGTATACGTGTATCTTCGGTTTCTAAAATTTTCTTATCGATGTTTATATTGGCTTTCAATTTTTGTAGTAGGTCGAAACCTATTAATCCGTCATATCTGGGGTCGAAATCGAATAAATGGACTTTATGTATTTTATTTGTTTTAAATATCGCTGGTAATTGAATTGTAGCAACTTCTGTGTGAGTAGAAATTTGGTGTGCAGTTTGAATTTGGAAAAATTCGTTTATAATCAATTCTGGAAAATATTCATAGGCCTTTTCGGGTTTAATCAATGTTCTTGAAGCTCCAGTGTCTATTAAAAATGTACCTTTTAATTGTGGAATATAGATGCAAGGTAGTGATGTAGAATTTTGATTATTGATTTTTATGAGCGAGTGTGCATTGTAGTCAATTTGGGATGGAACATGTTCGGTTACGTTAGATTGTCGATTGAGGCTGTTGTCATAAAATTTTGTTCTTCGTAATCCTCTTGTACGTCATTATTTTCGGAGCAATCTTCAGTTTCAGGATAATTGCTATTTTGATTATTGACTTCTTCGTTGTAGTAACTTTCATTGGTTTCTTCGTCTGGGTAATTTTGGTAAAATAGTTCTTCGGATATGAAGTTTCTATGTTGCGGGTTTCCGGGTCTGATGTAGCTGATTGTCGAATTTTGGGGTCGGCTTTGTTGAGGTCTTATTGTTTTTCGTGTATTTGCTGATGATGTGTCCATCGGTGTTGGTCGGGGTTGGACTTGATTTCGGGGTGCGAAAACATTTCTTGTATTCGTGTTCATTCTATCACGTTGTTGAAATTGATTTCGATTTTGGAAATTTCCTGATCGATTGTCATTTGGGAAGTTCATTGGTCTTGGATTATTTGCGACTGTAAAAGGTGGTATAAAATTTTGGAATGGTTGCATTGGCTGTTGAGATGTAAATTTAGGCATATTAGTTGCGTTGGTCATTCTTAAACCAATAGGTGGTGCAGTTTTTCTTTGCTGCGATTGCAATGCTGGATTTTTTCTTTGAAGTTCTGTGGCTTCTCTTGCTCGGTTATAGTAAACATTTTCTTCTTCTATCACGTATGTCATCGCATCTTCCATTGTTTTTGGCCCTTTAGCTCTCAAGAAACTTCCTAAAGGTTCCTTTAATCCGGAGAGGTAGGCTTTGAGGGTGAGGCTGTCATACAAGTCTTTCTTGACTTTTCTTGTCGCTGCGTTCTCTTCGATTAATTGTACATTTGAGTACAAAAGACTGCGTATTCCGATGCATTTTTCATGGTACTCCTGTGCTGTTTCGTTGCGTTGTTTGAGTAGCATTAAATCTCGCAGTAATGAATCTTCTGATCTCTGATCGGCGAATGATTTTTGTAAGATATCTTTTAAGTCTGCCCATGTGTTTATGTCACGTCCACTGGTAATTAAAAGTGCTTTGCCCTTTAATTTGGTTCGAATACCGGATAAAATTATTGATCGTAAAAATGGATCTTGTCCTGTGATTAGAAATTGCGTAGTTATTATTTCTACAGCTCGAACAAATTCTGTTAGTAAATGTGGTGTCCCATCGAATTCTGGGATTGTTTTGAGATACTCTAAATGGAATGTTTGAGCCATCTCGTTCTCGTTAATTGTTAATTCTCGTAGGAGGCGATGTAGGTCGTCCACGATGGAATTTTTATGTATTTGTTTGTTTAAATTCGTTTAATTGTGGGTCTGGGGGTTTTACTTGTTTTTAAGGGTTCCTTTACAATTGTTGTAAAAGCTATTACCACTCTAAACTGCCATTGCGTACTCCGGCTGTTCGTAGTTTGATAATAGTTTACGTCAATTGAGGCTAATGCTAATTTATTATTAAGGTTTAATTATTTGTTTAGCGGCACTTTATTTTAAATGCAACCTTATATTCTAACATGCAATATTTATTGTTTCTTGATTCTGGAATTATTTGTATGTATAGCGACTTACATTAGCAGTAACGCTGTTGTTATTTTCATGCTGGTCCTCGGCATACGCGATGTAGGCTGGGGTTGTTGGTGTAGCTGACCAGGGCGGCGATTTAGGTCCTCCTCGGGTCGAAGCGATGTGCGTCTCCTTCTCAAGCTGGTGGAACTCGGAGAATTTACTTCTACAGATTGTCCGTTGACGATGCTTTGTCGGGGCGATGCTTGTCCGACGGCGAAGCTAGTCTGCGGACTCGGCTGCTGCTGGTTTTCCTCCGTTTCCGGGTGTTTAGGTTCAATTACGGCTTAAACGTTGATACGTACGTTTCGGCAATGCTTGTCCAAAACGGCTGTAATCCTACCGACTGCGCCAAATATATTTTACGCCCAAAAAAATAGATTTTTAAAAAAACGTTTATTTAATAGGCGGAGAATTAAAGTTGTCTACAAGCTTGCAATTTAATATCTAACATATAAAAACGTGTTACTCGCATATATAACCTTCGCTTATCTAACAAGCGCATGATGCAAATTCTACGAAGCTCTATCTCTAGTCAGCAAGTTCATTAACATAACTCGCGTGAATATTATCCGCCATTTTTAATACACCCTGTATTTAATATATACGCGGTGTTTTAAAACGTGTTGCCAAAAATGTACCTAACGTTCAAAACAAAAATTATCCGAAAAATAAGAAATTGAAAAAAAACAAGTCAAATTTTTAAAAATTTATAAATCAAAGTTGGCTCAAACGAATTTGTTCAAATTTTTCTCATCAATAGTGGCCCAGTAATCAAAACTCCGACTTTGGTTGTGGTCGGTGTTTTGGACGAGGCTCGTACTTGTGTTATAGGACATTTCGCCGAATGACTAAAACGCCGACTCGCTTTGCGGTCGGCGTTTTGGACAAGGCTCATAGGTGCGTTCGTGGACATTTTGCCGAATGGCCAAAACGCCGAATCGATGTGCAGTCGGCGTTTTGGGCCAACTACAAATTTAGATTGGTATTCGGCTCCGACGCCATGTTCACGAACGATGTGACGTCGTTCAGCGCCGTTCGGCGTTTTGGACACGAGTCGGCGTTTTGGTCATCAACACCATTCGGCGTTTTGGACATAGTCGGCGGAATGGGAGTCGGCGTTTTGGGCGAAATATCGAGTCGGCGTTTTGGGCATTCGGCGTTTTGTCCCGGACCCGTTCGTCCGAGACACTTTAAATGCTCATCGCTATATTCATAATGTCCTGGAACCGGTGTTAGTATCATTCACGCAGACGTTGCCAAACGGTATTTTTCAACATGATAACGTACGTGCACACACTGCAAACATTACCAGAACATACCTCCAACAAGCACAATTGCAAGTGTTACCCTGGCCTGCACGATCACCGGACTTATCGCCGATCGAACATCTTTGACTAAGACACCAACTTGAGGGTATATGGAACGAGATACCCCAGGAGAACATCTGCCACTTGATAGAAAGCATGCCACGACGAGTAATTGCTTGCATTGCTATTCATGTTTTATTATTATTTATTATGAAGCTTTCACAGGCCTTAGAGGCCCATCGCTTTTGGTGTGAGACAAGGGTAAGTTAGTTTGTGCAATGCACAACAGGGCCCGACTCTGCGGATTACCGTGTTGGTGCGAAACCATGCTTAACCTGCTGTTGTGTGTGAATGTTTTTGTTTCTGATCTTCTTACTCTTCTAATGCGACCGTAATTCGAGAAGTGCCATTAATTGGATCCCCAATGGCAAATGGAGACCGGGACCCTGTACCGACCACCCAGGGAATTAGAAAAATTTCCTACCCTGGGGAGATTCGAACCGGGAAGCGTATAGACTATTACATCCATAGCTTGGCTCTCTACCACTGAGCCATCCCCGCCCCTTCATGGCGATGTTACACATTATTAATTTTGTTTCTGTTGTTATTATTGTTTTCTTAAAATTGTTAATCTTTTTTATGAAAACCTGATCATTTCATACGCAATAATGAAACATTATTTTAGCAAAGTCTCAAACCCGTAGCTTTATTTTTAATAGGTGGTGTATTTCATATGAAACAAAGTGTATATTAAACAGGTTTGTTATAAAATCTTGATGTAAAAGACGCCATAAATCCTAAAGAATGACTTAATGTTAATATATGAAGAAATTGGTAGATATGCACAACAATTTTCCAAATTTTGTCGTCTCTCAGTATTGTGGATAAGTAAGATTATCTGATCTTAAATTTATAAAAATTACTAATCTAAACTACTCAATAATGAATGAGGATATTGCAGTGTAAGACACTTAAAGGCAACACCAATTGCATTTATAATACAAACTACCAAAACAACAAAATGTAACGCCTTTTTAGTAATGAACATGAAAAGTACAAGAAAGGTACATTTAAAGATGAAATTTAACAATATTATAATGAAAAGAGTTATTGTCTCCTTTCACTTAACCTAAATTTATTAAATTCTAACACCGCATGGCACCTCTTCTGGCAGTAATAACTACTCTGCACCTTGCTGACATACTCTCAATGCAGTTATCAATAGGTTCTTCTTGTGGAATTTGACGCCACAGCACCGGCAAAACATCCCTCAGCTGTCGCAGAGTAGTAGGCCTTGTATTATGATGATCCATCTGTCGCTGTAAAAGGTCCCATGCATACTTGATGGGGTGGAGGTCTGGAGATAGCGGAGGAAGAGCACAATGTGGCCTTGCGTTGTCGTCAAGAAAAACAAAATATTGCCGTTCAACAGCGTTCCGACGGTTCAGAACATGGTCCATAATGATCTGTTGGGCATAACGTTGGCCCGTGAGTGTCCCATTAAAGATTTGGAGGTCAGTACGCCACCCTAAAGAAATTCCAGCCCATACCATAAGACCATCACCACCAAAGGCAATGATTGGTTGGGTATACTGAGGTAAGGTACGATGTCCGGCACTACGATATACTCTTTGACGCTGGTTAGTATTGTTGAGACAACATCTGGACTCCCACAGTGTCGCTTCTTGAAGCCTATGTCTTGACCATTCCACCTGAACATCTCAGGGGGCGATATGAGTAAGTCCTACCTCAAACAATCGATTTCTCACAGTTTAGTCGGAGACCCGATTTCCTGTGACATTCTGGAGCATTTATTGTAGATGTCGAGCAGTTGAAACCGGGTGCATTCTTGCATTAATTGTCGATCCTCACAAGGTGTTGTGATGCGAAGAGATCCACTTCTAGATTTTTAAATTTCAAATTTGTAATACTACTACTACCAAAGGTATGGACACTTTATAAAGTTATAATTTCGAATTAATATTTTTATAATCCCGAAAACTAGTTGCAGGGTTTTTCAGGACTACCAAACAACACCTTTAAAATTATTAAGTACTGCTGACTTCTTTAAACCCCTCGCTCGCTATAGAATATTTCTTTGTGTGTTCCCGTTATGCATATCTACAATGCAAATTATACACTTGTAACTCAAGTGCCTTTTTCCGAATTCCAACAAAAGCATTTTTGTTTACATAGCGCTGTGAATAAGCACATGCGTCAGTACTGAACCGCAGAAAATATTCACGCAGATCTGAAGACAAATTCCTAAAATCGATACCCAATCAATATGTGAGTAACGGAGCCCTGGCAAATTCAACTCATAAAACCTTCCTTTTCTACAACAATGAAAATGCGAATTTGTGTATTACAAACTTATTACATATTGAACTAGTGCCTTCGTTTCTGGAAGCCCCTATTTCTAATGTTAATTAGTTAAGCTATCAATATGGGACTCCTTCACGATAGACAAATAAAAATGTATAAAGATCTGATTCAAAACATAGCTTTGTTTTGTTCGGGATATCTAAAAATTAAAGTTTATTAAACGATGTACGACATTACAGAGAAGTAGTTTTATTTACGCTGAAACTCTACTATCGTTCACCAGTATTCTTTTTCTTCAAAGCTGTTATTTAAAATGTCCACTACTCTATATACCTGCTGTACAGTGGACTGTTCTTTCCTGAATCCAAACTGATAATCGAGTATCAGTTCCTTCTTGGTTAGAATCGACATCAGTCTTTTTTAATAATAACTTGTCAAACAGTTTCAAGATGATGGGTAGGAGGCTTATGGATCGATACGAAGTAGCTTCATTAGGTTTTTGTCTGGGTTTTTTGGATCAAGATGATTTTGACAACTCCACTGCTCTGGGAAGTTTCCCGTTCTGAACATTGCGTTGCAGATAAAAGCAATAATCAGGATCCTTTTCTTGAGTAATTCCTTCAAGATGCGCCCTGTTATTGGGTCATATCCGGGTGATGTTCTGGATTTCAGACTGTCCATTATGGTTTTCGTTTCGTTCATGGTGAAGGGTGTGATTGGTAATAAAAGCTGTAGGGGAGCTATCAAGTAGTTTCCGAATTCTTGCCCGTTGTTTGTTGCCTGATCTCCCGGCAGTGGGGTGAAGACATTCTTAAGATGTAGAGCAAAGGGTTCGGGTTTTTCCTTGTCACTTTTAGCACAGGATTCGTCCTCTTTCCGGATTTGCGGCATTAGCTTCTGCGGCTGTTTGAGACACTTAGTAGTTTTCCATAAGGAGTATTCAGTACTTTCAGATGATGTTAGTCCTTCTAGGTAGTTGTAAAAACGGTGAGAAAATATGTAAGGGTGTCTGGATCTAGGTCATACCCTAATTTTAAGAAAGAAGATTTGGGAAAAACGTTGGCGGCTATTGCTGGAATGCCAAAAAAACGTGCGACTCTAACCTACAAAATGTACCACGTTGGTCAGAAACATACTTTGAAAGAATGCAAGGCCCGTTGGTCACCCAACCGTTCTCAGTAGACAGGAGGAGGTCACAATATCAGAAACGCTGAGAACAGTCGCGGCTTGGGGTTTCCGTCTTACAAAGGTAGATGTGAGGGATGTAATCAAAAAATATCTCGACAAACAAAGAAAAACTGTTGCTGTATTCAAGTACAACACTCCCGGACCAGATTTTGTAGAGTCTTTTATCAAGAGGAACCGCCTATCGATTCGAGTAGCATCTAACATCAAGCCTCCGTCGATAGAGAAGTTGTTATGGCTTTTTTCAATAACATGGAAACCACTCTTAACAACGTTGAGCCTACAATTTTCTATAATTACCTATAAACCAGTACTGCTGACGATTCTGAAGCAAGGAAAGTGGTTGTTCCTCGAAATACAAAAAGAGTTGAGAGGGTCCAAGAGCATTCGTGAACTTACATTCGGATAATGGCTTGTGGAAATGCAAATGATAATTTGCTTCAGCCAATGGTATAAAGCATTACATTTGTATGAAAACTGGATGGAAGGTGTACCCCAGGGGATGAGATACGCCAGTAGTCCCAGTGGATGGTTTGATATGAACCTTTTTGAAACGTGGTGTTTCACCGTTTTGAAACCCACCCATTGAAGCAACTCGTGAACCAAGTGCTATAGTTGTGTTAGTAGGAGATAATTTTGTCAGCCACTTCCTTCCCGCGGACATGCAAAGATAGCAACATTTACATGATCCCATTTCCAGCTAACGCAACACACCTCATGCAACCACTTGACCTTTCCGTATTAGCACCCATGAAAAAAAATGGGGAGAAATACTGGATAATTGGCGAAAAGAAAGCAGGTACCCTGGGTCCATTCCAAAAGAGCAGAAGGAAGTAGGGATTAGCATCAAACAGAACCTGATATCAGGCTTCAGAGACACTGGTTTGTGGCCACCAAATTCACATGAGGTGTCAAAGCGAATCTCGGATGAGCTAGAAGAAAATGACGCTGAAGTTGTGGAAAGAAACCTTGATGCTGGTTTCAAAGAACTCTTACAAAAACATCGAGGATGTGGAAGTCAAAAGACCAAACGTGCCACAGGCAAGAAAGTAGAACCAGGTATGGATGTTTCTACTTTTGTTAAGGAGCCTGAGTCTGCTGTGTCTTCCAAGAAAACGAAGAAAACAAATTTAATGACATGTAGGGCCTCTGGCGTTAATGCTACCATCCGTAAATGTGCTAGACAGAATAAACAAGACACATCTACTTATGGCATTTGTCGCATAAATTGGAAAGATTGTCTGGATAAAAATGATTGGATTCAGTGCCTTAAATGCCACAAACGGATGTGTGGCCTTTGCAACCAAGAAAGCACTGACCCTTATTACAATTGCCCCCGTGGTGGAGATTCTAAAGAAGAAATTGTGTATGGCAGTGACCTAGACAGAGATTTTGTGCCGAACTCTGAATAATATAAAATTAAATTGTTTTGCGTTTTCTGAATAATATTTTCTCAGTTTTCTCTTTTTTGTGTGCGTTACAGATAAAATTAAATATTATTAATAAATAAATTTCAGTATAAATAAATGGCTATTATCATTTTGCTGAATATACGAGGTAACATGCTCATTCTGGTGCATTTCCGTAACCTATAACGATAAAAAACTGAAAAGTGTCCAAGTAGCCCCAACCGCGAGGCTATATGGAAAAACTATTGTTGTTTAATTTTTGGGAATAACAGCAATATACTTCCAATATGAACTATGTTTACCCAAAGGTCAGGTCGGTACGGTGCATATTTTTTTATATCCCTCAATAAAAGTATCACCTACTATAAGTAAAAATGTTCGGAAAAGGTGACCAAGTATCCCCGGTTGACGGTAACTTTACATATTGTAATGTTCGTTTGATTTTGCCACTTCATCTGAATTAAAGTTTCATTTTAATTACCGCTCCTAAGCCGATTACTATATTATTATTTCTCAATTACAGTTTTGGTAGACCTTTTTTTGTTATCATGTAGAATTGCCGATTAATATTTTGTCTACGCGCTTGACCTGTTCTTGAAGGGAGTCCTACGTGTTAAGTTGTTCTAGAATGATTGCACCATATTTCGCAATATGATGAAATCCTTCCGCTGCTGGATACTTTCGTTCGTTTTTCTCATGAGTCGAATTTCCACCGTTGCTCGGCCAGGTCACCCCATACCATTTTCGGGGACCGTAGATAAATTAAGAAAAAAAGTGGACGCTAGGCTTTGAGAGTGAACTGACGTGTTTTTTTGTGAATATCGGGTTGTGTCGCAGCTCTTCTGCTAACTGAGTTATCGTTTCGTATTTTTGCGTTACGCAAAAAAATCTCGACTGGTGTCGGATTAAAAATATTAGCAGAGTGTCAGCTGTTTGCAAAAACACTTCAAGGAAATTGTTTTCTCGATTTGTGTCGGAGCTTAGCTCAGAGAAGTAGGGGTGGTTCATGGAAAACTCTTACGGGAGGGAAATCTTCCTAGTTGTGTACAGGCTAGGTCAAAATTAACGGGCGCCATCTTCCAAATCACAGCAGATTATCAGTTCTCGTAGAAGGTCGAGAAGCCAACAGCTTGCGTGAATCGGACTCACCTTTATTGTGCCTCCTCCTATATGTAAAGCTTGCAAAGTTCATGCACACAAAGATAAAAATACACAAAAATAAAAGATGTGGTAAATTTCAAGACAAATATAATTCAACTTCTTTTAGTTTACTGACATGATACAAAAATTATAACGATTACATGGAAAATGGTAATATTTATGGTTCAATGACACAAGATTTTATTGGAACGTTCGAACTGAATAAGGCTCACCGTCAGTGGCTTGCGATATTTAATTTCTTAGAACAGATCTACGCCGCCAGTGGTGTCGGAGTTTACAATTTAATATACTTTATGAATACACTTTACTTAATCAAAAAAAGAAAGAACAACTGGCGACTGAAGGTCGCTTTACGTCGTATTTAAAAAAAAGGTTCAGCACTTGAAACTCGAAGATTAACTTGGAAACAGTTGTCACCACATAATTAGAATTTCTCTCCCTCTTTCTGTTGTTCGCTAGGAGGCAGAGAGAGGCACAACTAGGGTGTTCCTAAATCTTCGGGAAGCGGGAAAAATTCGCTGGTACGCCCCTGAAGATTGGATCGCTTCTGACAGGGATTTTTCGACGTCGAGAGAGAAGAGGCGGGTATTTCAGATGACAATAGCTCCGCCGCTGAACGGGAGGATCAATTAAAACAGCTCGAAGGACAAAATTTCCACGGGTTTGATTGCTTTTATCCGACACAGTCGAGAAAACAATTTCACTGAATTGTTTTGGCACAAAGCTGACACGCTGCTAATATTTTTAATCCGACGTAAGTCGAGATCCTTTTGCTTAACGCAAAAATACGAAACGATAACTCAATTAGCAGAAGAGCTGCGACACAACCCGATATTAAAAAAAAACACGTCAGTTCGCTCCCACAGCCTAGCGTCCACTTTTTTTTTAATTTATCTACGTTCCCCGAAGATGGTATCGGGTAACCGGGCCAAGCAAAGGTGGAAATTCGACTCAAGAGAAAAACGAACGAAAGTATCCAGCAGCTGGAGGATTTCATCATATTGCGAAATATGGTGCAATAATTGTAGAACAACTTAACATGCCCTTCAAGGGCAGGTCAAGCGCGTAGACAAAATATATATCAGCAATTCTACATGATAACAGAAAATGGTCCACAAAACCTCTATTTTGGAAATAATAATATAGTAAACGGCTTAAAAACTGCAATTAAAATGAAACTTTAATTCAGATGAAGTGGCAAAATCAGAAGAACATAACAATATGTAACACCCTGTATAATAAAAATCTCCTTTAGTGAACATTAAGATTTTGATATAATATACGGTGTATTACGGAAAGAAAGAAAACCGATAAATATGCAATAATAATATTAATAATCAATAATATTTTAATCGATTGCATAGCGGAGCAGACGCCGGCCGAACGATATTCGTAGTGCAGTACCATCCGCGCTGGTAAGTACTCGGATGGGTGGACCAATACAGTAGCAAATATAACCGATCGTGCTTCGGAGGGCACATAAAGCCGTCGTACCCGGTTGGCATACTAACATCTTTGACAGTCGTAAACCATGTAGTGGAACTTCTCTGCTCTGTTCGACGGGTTAGACTAGCCTCCTGCCCGGCATACGTGCAGAGAGGGCTACTCTTTTGTAGGTAATTAACAGGCCATTGGCCTAAACACAGAAGAAGAAGAAGAATGTTTTAGTAAATTATAACTAATTAGCTTCATTAATTATACGAGCGTAACGATACGTATTAATTTTCATATAAACAATTGAATACCGGGAAACCATCAATCAAAGACCCTACAATGTATATAATATTAATAGTTTATTGTTTACAGGAACTGTAAGAATTCTAAAAACAGGGTGATTTATAAAAAATGCAAATTTGGTCTGGCACTTTATTACCGAATACCCTATATATTCCAAAATAATTAAATATGTAGCTCATTATTCTATGTTAAATCACATTTATATTTCTAGTATTTAAAGCAAAAAAACTAGCCGAAAACAACATGAGTAACTAAACAGACCCTTTCCGAGATACGAGTGAATTTCAGTTTCAAATTTTATTAACATTTAACGCCAAAAAAACATACAAGTTCTCGACTCAACTGTTTGGACCCTTGTATATTGGATTACAAACAAGTTTAGTATATACAGCACCTGTAAATAATCCTGCCGAGTTGCAATAGCAAATTGAGTAAGGTTATGAAACAATTTGAGCATTGCCGAGCATTTCCGAAAGAGTGCGGAGTTCTTTCTAAGTAGATGTAGAGCCCATGTCGAAATTTTCTTTTTGTTTACACTTGAAACATAAAATAATTGTATATTATTGACGTTAAACAGATTAAAATAGAAATTCGCCTATAACTTACAAATGAGGCGTCTGGGTACGCATGTTGATTAAGAATTTCCACTATCACCCCGTAGAAATAAGTTTGGTTCATTAGCAATATTAATATCGTATTTTGGCAAACATTGTATTAAATTTAGTTTAGTTAATTGTTAGTGTTAAGTACATTTCCAAGGCTATAATTATTATGTCTTTGTGAACGATACAAGTTTTTTAAGTTACTTCAGAAAAAAACACGCCAGCGAGGAAACAGCTGTTTCGTATCACGATTTCGTGTTGTCTATCAGCAGTGTCCGGCCAGCATTTTTAAAGGATTGCCCCTATCCCGTTACAAAAGGACCGCTGACTTCAGCTTGGCATTTCGGGATGACATCTCGTCAAATGATGTGAACTTTTCAGGGAATCATTGCCAAAGTCGATACGTCTAAAACGGAAGTGGCATTTAGAAAATTATCGAGTGCAATATAACTGTTAAAAATAGTATGTAGCACATTTTGTAATTAACGACCAAGTTCCTTTATTGAAAATGTTTATGAAGTAAAGAACAATCATGATACTTACCTCCGTAAATATAAAGTTTTGAATAAATCTTTGAACTAAATTAACACATAACAAATTTGTTATAGTTGTTTTGGCGAGGTTTGATTTTACAATATAACATTTTTATTTTGTTTTTAATCATTAAAATACTTATTAGATAACACATACAATCCAAAATATAGAGCAGTAATGAATATAATATGTGCAGTTTATTATCAGGAGATCCAAAAAAAGCTGATCCCAGCGGGATGTGGACTGAAAAGTCACGTCTTTTCTAGACTAAAGGAATTTCTAATGTCAATTTCAGGTTAGGTTGTGCTAGCTGGAATTAAATAATAATGAAACGTCATTTTTAGGAGCAGAAATCTTTTATTGGGCAACAGTAAAAGAAATTAATAAACCTGAACTTATGTAATGATCACAACAAATGTTGAAAATGTCTGCCTTCTTCCTCCAAACATTTCTGAACTCGTCTTCTCATACCTTCAAAAACATTTTGTAATAATTGAGGTGAGTTGTCAATTTCTTGGCAGTTTTTTTCAATTCTAAGCTTCAGTTCGTTTAAATCATTAACTGGAGTTTTAAAAATGGTGTTTTTCAAATAGGGCCATAGAAAAAAGTCCAAAACAGTAATATCACAAAAGCGAGGGGGCCAGGGTGTTGCAGTATTCCTAATAATTCGCGTAAAAAATTAATTGTATCTGCAGCTGCATGAGCTGTTGCGCCATCCTGTTGCAGAAAACCATCTCGTAGCTCATCATCGTGAAGTTCATTTAAGAAAGGTTGCCTTCGAAAAATATTGGCCCGACTAACCTACGACGACTCATTCCAACCCAGACTCCTATTTTCTGTGGATGAAGGGGAGCTTTAATTGTTACGTGTGGATTCTCGCTACTCCAAATCCGCATATTTTGTGAATTAACATACCCATTAACGTAAAGCCTGGCTTCGTCCGTAAAAAAGGTTAAATTTAACTGCTCATCATTGAGATTATCCAAAAACCAACGACAAAACTGAACTCTTTTTGGATAATCCTGTTCTAAAAGGACCTGAACGGAAATAAATCGGAAAGGATGCAGATGCAAAGCTTGTCTCAATATTCTGTGGCATGTACCGTAACTTAAATCATCAACTTGCTGGCATAAATGTTTAATTGGTGTTTTTGGAGCCTCGTCAATTCGTTTTCTTACAGTTTCAATTAAAGCAGGTACTGTCTTCTTTGACCTACCAGACCCTTCTTTCCTTCCAACACTTCCAGTTTCTCGAAAATTACTGCCTAAATTCTTAACCAAAGCATGAAATTTTCGGTATGTAATAATTTCATTGGGATACCTCTCTCGGAATTCCACAAAACAAGGAAGAATCGAATAGATCCATTCTCCGTCAACTTGAAAGCCGTTCCGAAAGTAAGATTCAATAATGAATGCTCTTTGAAATGTATTAAAAATCATTTTAACAATCTGTCAGATTCGTATAAAAATAAAGATAACTAATTTATCTGACATCATAAACATTCCTTTAGTCTAGGAAATACGTGACTTTTCATTCCACAGGCCGCTGAGGATCAGCTTTTTTTGGATCTCTTGATATTATTAATAGATAATAATTACGCGATACCAATATTTCATATATGATTACGTACAAATGTAGTTTTTTTAAATGGGATGAATTTTTGATTTTCAGCAGAATAAACAGTTATTTATTTCTCTTTTTAATAATATTTAAGTTATTATTATATATTTATTATATATATTTATTATATATATATATAAAGATAGTGCATGTATGCACTAATATATGCCACAAAAAGCCTTCAATATATGCACGAATATGCAGTAACCTATTGAGATATGCGCTTATGAATGCACAAAAAACAAATTTTATTTATATTAAATTCCTAAAAATTGTATATGGCGTAATACTATAAATTCTGACGTTTATTTTAAACTGTAATTCCCTTGTTAAAGCAAGTTTTGAATCAAATGCTATCGCATTTTGTTAAAAGAGAAATAATACAATTATGGTTGTTCAATATTTTTAATTACAAGCATATACAAAAAGGAGCATACCCTACATCACACTAAAAAAAATCTTCTTGAAATTTGAAACTAGATACACGAAAAATAGAGAACATATGGAGAAATATAAACAACAAATTATGCATACAATATTCTATTTACAATCTATTCTTTATTGAACAGTGCTTAGATCTCTCATCAGACTACTCGCCGTTTCTACTCTCGTTAAGTTCAACGGTCTATCACATACAAAGGCCACCTAGCCTTTACAATAACAGAACCGACTGGGACTTATTTAAAGAACTAGTGAGTGAAAAAATTAACTTAAACTTACCCCTTAAATCTAAAGAAGACATTGATAAAGCTGTAGAACACCTAAACCGCTGTATACAAAATGCAGCCTAGGAATCGACACCTGAATTAGCCGTGAATGAAAACCAGTACTGTCCCCCAATTAATATTAAAAGGAAGATTGCTAAAAAGCGGAGGCTTCGTAGAATATGGCAAAACACCAGATCACCTTATGATAACAATAGGCTCAACAGAGCACAAACGACCCGAAGAATATGCTTCAAGAACTAAACTATCAGACATTCCAGGCCTACTTAGAAAACCTCTCTCCTACGAAGGCAGTAGATTATTCTCTCTGGCGTGCCACTAAGCGTTTAAAGCATCATCAACGGACAATACCACCCACTGCCGCTCACCTTGCAGAGGTGTTTCAACTATTCCCCTCTGTGTTAACTCAAGAAGAAGAAGAAGACGAGATTCAGGAAACCTCGATACTGCAGATCAACTAAGTCTACCAAAAAAGAAGTTTAAAGTAGAAGAAATCCAATCCACAATCAAAGGCAATTTGAATCCGAAGAAAGCCCCAGGATATGATCTTGTTACAGGGAAGGTCCTAGAACCACCTGACGAAGGTCTTATACTAATAACAGAAATCTGTAACGCCATATTACGTACATCCCACTTCCCCTCACAGTGGAAAGTGGCCCAAATAATTCTTATACCTAAGCCAGGGAAACCACCCGAAGAAGCAGCATCCTATCGCCCCATCAGTTTGTTGCCAATGGCTTCAAAACTATTTGAAAAACTTCTACTTAAAAGACTGAAACCGCTGCTTGAAGAGCATGTTCTGATTCCAGACCACCAATTTGGTTTCAGAACTGAACATGCCACCATTGAACAAGTACACAGGGTCGTGAATAAAATCAACCAGGCCTTTGAAACAAAACAATACTGTTCTGCAATCTTCCTCCACATAGCCCAGGCTTTTGATAAAGTCTGGCATGCGGGCTTACTTCTAAAGATAAAACAGAAACTTCCGCGCACGTACTACTAACTACTCAAATCCTACCTATCGAACAGATATTTTCAGATCAAGTTCCAAAACGAATTAACAAACTTGCATACCATAAACTCTGGGGTTCCCCAAGGAAGTGTCCTGGGCCTTACCCTCTACCTCCTGTATACATCAGACATACCTACAACACGACAATCCATGACGACCACATATGCGGACGATACCGCCATTTTAGCTCTGCACGAAAATGCAGTGGTTGCATCTGAAAATCTTCAAACCTCTTTAAACTCGCTGGAAGACTGGCTAAGAAAATGGTGCATCAAGGCTAATGAAGCAAAGTCTGTTCATGTTACCTTTACTCTCAGAAAAGCCACGTGCCCGCTCGTGACCCTGAACAACGTACAACTGCCGCAGTCAGAAGATGCAAAATACCTAGGGATGCACCTAAATGGAGATTAACGTGGAAGAAACATATCTTTACCAAGCCGAAACAACTAGGTCTAAAATTCACGAAACTGCAATGGTTAATTGGAAGAAAATCTAAACTCACTCTGGACAACAAATTGCTGGTATACAAAGCAATATTGAAATCTGTATGGACATACGGTATACAACTGTGGGGTACGGCGAGCACCTCAAACTTGGAAATCCTGCAACGATTTCAATCAACAACCCTAAGGTCTATAACAAATGCCCCATGGTATGTCACAAATGTAACACTTCATCGTGATCTCCACATGAAAACAGTGAAAGAGGAAGTCAAGTGCGGTAGTGAAAAATATCAACTTCGTCTCGAATCTCACCCAAACGCGTTGGCAGTGAACCTCCTGGACAACAGTAATACAACATACAGACTTAAAAGATTCAATCCTCTCGAATTACCAAATAGATTTTAGTTTACTTCATGTAATATTCTAACCTCTATGTTGTTCTACAATGTTAGATTAAGTATAATTAAGCAGGAGTCTCTCACTGGATGGACATCCTCACATGTCATTTAATTAAGGTCAGCCAATTTACTTATTGTTTCATCAAAACAGATTGTAAATATTACTTAGTGTAGCCATTACATAAAATATTTTATTAGTTGTATTACGATAAATATCCATATGTTTTTCAGTATTGTCACATAGAAAATTCTGGCGTTTATCTTCCAATATATTTTTATAGCCTGAAAAACTTCTCTCTACACGATGTTACTGGGCAATATTTAATCAAATGTGATTTCTTTACACCGAAATATTCGTCGTTGAAGTCGTTATTTAAAAAATCTCCATTTAAAATATATTGCTATGAGCCCTTTTCTGCCCTAGCTTCCAGTTAATAACTTGTGTACCCAGCTCAGCTTTTACGATAGAACACCTTTCAAATAAACCCGTATCTCAGGTTTAGGTCGCTCTTGCCTTTTTCTTTCAACCAAATTTGTTAAGAACACCTTGAAATCACTCTTCGTTGCACAGGTTTAGAACTTGCTTTATTTTTCCAAATTGTACAAACTGACACCGAAATCTTAATTACTCGAATAGAATAACTTCTATTTCAATTTATTTTAATTTATTGCTGCGAACAACGAAAGGTCTGAGGGACCATCCACCCGTTTTCCTGCCGGAATTTTTTTTAGACTGCCTAGAATTGTTTGTTTATTATTTTTCTTCGTTACCTTAATTCCCTGTTACCATCACTCCGCTCATGTCAGTAGTTCACAGCCTACATACATTCTACATCGGCACGCGATCTCGATTCATCCTACTGTTTTACATTATACAAATTATAAATAAGTATATTACCAAATTCATATCGATGCAAGACAACAGCACCTGTATACCACAGCAATATTTTATCAGTTTTAGAGTTGAAAGTCCGCTGTTTTTGTAAATTAATACGTCAATTCTATTACTAATTTTTTCCATATTTTACTTTTATTTTTATTGAGGATGGAATGAAAATTTTCGAAGAATTCTAAAGAATCCACGAGAAACAGGTTTTGTGTTTCCAGTTTATTAATAATGTATGTAATTATTACTTTCCGAGTATTATCCCATTAACTCCGGTGTCCCACAAGGCAGTGTATTGGGGCCGATCCTCTACCTCCTGTATACGTCTGACATACCAGAGACAGACAACACCCTAACTGCCACCTTCTCTGACGACACTGCCATTTTATCTGTTCATGAAGATCCAATTTAGCCAGCGAACGCCTCCAAGAACACTTAAACCTTGTCAACGAATGGTTAAATCGATGGCGAATAAACATCAACAAAACCAAATCTACGCAAGTTACTTTCATCATGAAATTCACCACATGTCCGCCAGTCAATATCGATGGTGCCCCTATTCCTGTGAAGAATGAAGTGAAATACCTGCGACTTCACCTAGACCAGAAACTAACATGGAAAAAACACATACAAGCAAAAGACAGCAATTAAACATTACATTTAGGCAGATGTATTGGCTGCTCGGTAGAAGATCAACATTATCAACTGACAACAAACTGTTGCTGTACAAAATCATACTAAAACCAATATGGACATATGGCCTTCAGCTGTGGGGTTGTGTCAAGGAATCCAATATCAGTATTATCCAGAGGTTTCAATCCAAGATCATACGCTCAATAACCAACGCACCCTGGTATGTTACTAACCAGACCATCCACGAAGACCTGGGAGTACCTTTCGTGTAAGACGAGATCCACCGATTTGCTGCCAACTATCACGCAGAAACTCACGGACACCCGAATGAGCTAGTGGGCCACCTCCCAAACGAAAAAATTCCAAGAAGACTACAGAGAATATGGCCAACCGATTTATTGTTGCAATAAAACATACTCCCCACAATTAAAATACATATCATAGTACACTAATCTGTAATATATATTGGAGTAACATCAATGGATGATTATTTCTTTCAATGTCTTGTACTCTAACAGCTCATTTGCTTAATACTCATCCAGAGTAGATGTAAAATTCAATTGAAAAAAAAGGTTTTGTCCAGTTTTCACTATGAATGCTACACCATCAATTACCATGTAGAAAATACTTTCTGATGGTATTTGATTTGGCAAATATAATAATGAAAGGGTTTCATTGACGAAACGTGAAATGGTCAAATGGTCGGTTTTTTCGAGTTGTTTAACAGCAACTAAAAAACTGGAAGAAGGATTTCCGTTCAAGACACCAACAATAAAATTCGCAATATATCTTCCTTTGGCATCGGTGGTTTCGTTGACACTAAACGAAATATAATTATTCCAAATAGCGTTCCTAATTGTTTATCCTGGAGACCCATCAGTGGATGGTGCCCAACTCATGTCAAATAGCAACCATGTCAACATATTTACTTATTACTCTGTAGTTGAGTAGATTGTAAATTTGCAAATAAACAATAAAAAAAAAAAAATTGTTTGAAGATTTTTTTCCTATAACTTTGGAATGTGCGTTCTGGAAGCTGTTCTCCGGGAAACGACTTTTTCTTTTGTATACTTTTCCAAGAATTGCTTAAATTCTGGAACGTAGAAATTATTTAATGTAATGTTGCACGAAATCATCATTATACACAAATCGTCATTGAAGTTGCTAACATTTTCGTTTTTGTTCAAACAATTCAGCAATAATTGTTGTTGTGGCTTGTCTGCGTTTTTCTTTTTTGGTGTGGGCCAGTAGCTACGTGCTGATCAAGTTGAAACATTTTATTAACGTTGACCTGTAAAAGCAATAACTGAGTACAATTATTTACTAGAGCTTCGAGGATATGGTAGGTAACTAATTGAGGGGAGCTTTGCCGATTTCTTTGCAATATTACATTAATTTAATTTCTAATTTAATTCTTAAATCCCATGACCGATGATAATATCAAATAACAAATTGGAATTTCATCTTTTAATTTGACATTAAGGGATGTTCTGGGTTGCCAATGTTTAAATAGAGGGAATATTTTATTAAATTAAAATAACGGGATACATACCTCTTTTATGCAAACGGTACAAAACACAACACTTCCATCATATTTAAAACATGCGTGCGGCTTCAACCACTTCTTAATTAAATCGGTTTTTGAACTACCAACTTTGGGCATTTTCACAAATCTTGGGTTGATAGTTGCAGTTCTATCAAGAAATGAATGGCGCAAAAAAGAAACTGAAAATTTACCAACCCCTTTGGTAAGCACTAAATGCACAATAACGATATCTTCTTAAGAATCAACAAAATTTCCAAATACATACTATTTTCTAAGAAATGTCCACTGAATATCTTAGTACCTTCCCAACTAATACCGTCTTTGTCCTATAAGCTAAATCTGCGTTTACCTGAACTTTCTGTTGTCAGATAGTTAGGAAATATTAAGTTATTTCCCCGTTAGAAATTATAGAACATTCATTTCCAAAAAATTTTTTAATTTTTTTGCTAGAATATGCATTTTCATGCCATTAAAAGACTAATATGCACGACCATATGCCACATACCATAAAGTTGTAATATATGCAAACAAGTATTTACTTTTTATGAATCCGAACATTAAAAATAGGAAAAAATATGCAAATATGCATTTGCCCAACTCTACTTATAGTCTACAATAAAGAAATATTCTAACTTCTGAAGGGTATACGTAACGAGATTTTTTGGTAATATATACTACCAGCACATTTTCACATAAATATCAAGAAGAAATCTTATCTTTCATATTTAATTTAAACGATCGCATCACGTTTAAAGTATGAAAATAATACCAACCTAGCCATCCGTCAGCAAATTGAAGATTTTCTGGCCGGAAGTGCGTCACATGATAATTGGTGCTGTGAACGTTTACTGCACTTGCAGTTTGCTTTGTTTATTTACCTTGCATTTCAAATCTTGATAAGCTTTTGTCGCGGCGCTTATCTCTTTCGGCTCTCTTTTTGTTAGCAGACGTAAAGGTTGCGTCTTGTACATTATTAGACTAAATTACCGTTCGCTCGGTGAATATTCCCTTGCAGTGATTACAAACAAAACAAATTTGTCGCGAAAGTCGGCAAAAATATGTTTATTATTATAGGGTCATCAAATCTAGACGCTGATAAAATTCTTTGAAAGTATAAAATATAAATTGTCTTATTTTATTTTTTCTTATGGTAACTATAATAAATGTTTAAGTAAATTTATAGACAATTCTATCCTGATTTCAAAATTAGATAACTTACAATGGTGTGAAAAACTTCTGCATCAGTTGCACAAATAAGATAAATTGCAATTTAAAACCATTTTTTCAAATATTATTTATTTCATCATTGCAAATACAGGGTGTATTAAAACGCGCTGCTAATAATTACACCATGCAATTATACGTTGAAAAACAAGCAAAAAACTCCAACACTAATTTGGTATTAGACGAAGAGTCTTTAAATTATAAGCACTTAAAGGTTTTTTAATTCGGCAACGCTGTACAATTTAAAGCTGAGACATGCATTTAGTTACCCTTGATCGTAGGTATATGTTTGTGAATCTGCAATTAAATCAAGTATGTGTTCATGTTTTTCATAGATATCCTCTAAAATTATTGAAATAACTTACAACTCAAGAAGAATACGTTTTATTTCAATTTAACTCCTGTTTTGGTTACAATAGCTGTTCAAAATGAGCACCTGCAACTTCTAAACATTTGGTACACCCAGTAATAATGTTTGGTATTAGATTTGCAGCATGTTACGATTTTTTATTTCTCCAAATGCATTATTTATCCGTTCAATAAGCTGTTCTTCGGTTTCAATTTCTACGTCATAAACAAGAGCTTTTAAAATGCCCCAAAATAAAAAATCTAGGACATTTAGGTCGGGACTTCTTGCGGGCCATGATATCGGAGCATTGCGCCCGATCCACCGCTCTGGAAAATTTTGGTTTAACCAATCCCTAGTTTGAAGCCCCCAGTGGGCTGGAGCTCCATCTAACTGAGGCCACATGTCTCTCCTGACAAGTAACGGTACTTACTCCAATAATCCCGGAAAATCGTTGTTTAAAAAATAGACACAATATTCGGCGTTTAATCGACCAGGCAAAATGTGTGATCCTATTAGTCTATTTCCGATAATTCCAGCCCATACATTGACGCTGAATCTAAACTAGTGGTTAGTTTGATGCAAGACATGAGGGTTTTCATCGGCCCAGTGGTGCATATTGTGCATATTAAACATTCCGTTACGGGTAAATGTGGCTTCATCTGTCCATAAAATGTTTTCAATGAAAGCCGGGTTGACTACTTGTTGACGTAATAACCAGCTGCAAAACTCTATCTGTCGCGGATAATCTTCCGGAAACAACCCATGGACTCGCTGGAAGTGAAACGGATGTAAGAGATTTTGTCTTAGCACTCGATGTATAGCAGTATGGCTAATATCAAGTCTTCGAGCTACAGAACAGGTACTTTGTCGAGGTTCGTCTTCAAATACCTGTAAGATGTTCTCTTCTACTTCGGGTTGTAATACATGTCGTGGTCTTCCACCAACTCCCTGCACAGGTTCCATTCTTCCTGTTTCTCTTAAGCGCTGATCTAGTCTTTGAATAACATGAGCATTAGGATGTCTCCTGTGTAGATAACGTTCGGTATATAAATTTGGAGCTCGATGAAAATACCGCCACATTCGCCTAATATCAAATACATATCTGAGTACTCAGGAAAACTGTATGCCATGATTTTTTTCGGAACCAAAAACACAAAACAGAAGAAACAAACAAGGAACAAAGTAACATCCAGCTATCAGATTTTTATTATTACATTTTAAAAATCAACCCAGCCTATAATGCATAGTTGCAACGTCTTCCAAAACTATAAATCGCGAAGATTTTGCATTCTTAAATATTAAATTATACGTAAACTAGTTACCGAAATGTTATAATTTATATTTGATTACTTATTTTAATTGTTGAACGATGTGTTGTTGATACTATTTAAATCGATTTCTCAACCAAAGTCGAAAAAAATTTCAAAGTTTGGGCATTAATAACTCCTTAGCCAAAGAGTTAATACTAAAATGGTATTAGAGTTTTTTGCTTGTTTTTCAACGTAGAATGGCGTAGTGTAAATATTACTCGCAGGTTTTAATACACCCTGTATAATACATGTACTGAAACACAATACTAGTGATAAAAATAGTCCCTACGTAGATAAAAAAAAGGAAACAATTCGATGTACAAAATTTATTCAAAAACAGAAAACTTGTACTTACATTATATATATGTATATGTAATAATGTAGTCTACACCTAAACGTTTATTACCATAAACATTACTTAATTTTAAACTATTTTAGGACTTAATAGGCCATCTTTTGTTTTTAATAACTAATTTACACCTTTTTGGCATATAATTCACCAGTTTTTGTAATCTTCCTTCGTAATGCAGCGATACCAGGCATCAATTAGAGATTTGATTAATTCCGCTGTTTTATGGTCTTCTTCTTGACATAATGTTAGAAATCCTCTGCCATACGTTTTTGATAGGATTTAGGTCCGGGGATTGTGCTGACCAGTCCATGCTTTTAACTTATTAGTCGACATTGAATGAGCAACCTTTGCTCTGTAGGAAGCAGCATTATCATCTTGAAAGATAAAGGTTTTGTCAGGAAAAAACTCTTTACCACTAGTGAGCATTTTCTCTTGTAGGACATCAATGTATTTGGTTGCATTCATCATGCCAGATACAACATGTAGTCTACCAACACCTTCATCAGACATGGAACCCCATATAATGACAGAGATTGGGTGATTAATTGTTGGCAGAACACACTGCCGTGAAAATTCTTCTCCAGGAAATCTTCCAACATGTGTTTTCAGCATGATTGTTAATGTTAAAGGTAGATTCATCACTAAATAGTACCTTCTGCCATTGTTCTGGGGCCCAATGGCGATGATCCTTTGTCCATCTCAAACGGCGGAGCCTTTGTTTTTCTGATAGGAGGGCTTTGCAACCCCAGATTTAAGAAATCTCTGCCTTACAGTAGAAGTGCATACACTTACCACCAGTAGCTTCGGACCATATTTTGGTTAAATCTGTCGAATTAAGACTGCTGTCTGCCAGGCTCGTCCTCCGCAATACACTCACCCACTGATGTTTTTTTTGGACGGCCACTGCGGGGGTTATCTTCAATTTTTCCCGTCTCAGAGTATTTTGGTATCACTCTAATAACTGATTGCACTGCACTTTCATGGCTATTTCACGACTGGAAGCGCCTTGTTTATGATGAAAAATTATTTCATATCGTTTTTTTTTTCGATAATTTGAACGGTTTTACTCGGATGACGTTTTGCCACTGTTAAGGATATTCAAAATACAACTGAATAACCCATGGTACCTGCAGTTATATATGTAAATCCCCTAACATAACAAGTATTTTTCCTAATTATACTTAAGTTTGATGTTAAATGCGATTTAATGATCCCACTAGAAAATGCGCATAACTGATTACCGATTTTAGAAGAGAACTTACTTTAATTGTTTTGGGATCCGGGACTTTCTGTAACACCATTCTGTTACAATATTTGGATACGGAGCTCAGTTTCAGTTTAAAAACCACCGGGCAACAAAGAAAAATAATAGCTTCATTTTTAAACAATCTATAACAAGAAAAATTAAAACAAAATGAAAACAAAATGATTTCTCACTGAAATCCGTCCTTCCTATATATCCGTCCGGGGACGGATAGCGGGTGGCGGGAGGTAGAAGCACGGTCAACACTCCTGCGTTGCACACGACACCGACGTGTACTTCACAAGCTTCTTGTGTTTCTTTTCTTTTAAGTGCTCAACCAATTGTGATATTGTTTCTACTTTCAGCCTTGCTTGTAAAGAATAAAAGCGCTTAATTTCGTGTTCACCCGGTATAGTCCGAATACAACTTTTCATAGATATTATACGGTTTATTACGTATAAAGTGAATACTAATTGCTAATTGCTACAAGCTGGGAATGCTTTTATTTAGCATACAATATAAATAGGTAACCCAAGTCACATTTCAACATCCACTATAATTTTTCTACCATTACTTTCGAAAGCTTGTTAGCATAGTTTTCCTAATACGAGCCTACCAATTTATATTATCCGTTAATAATAATATTTTAGTCTGTAATGTCTGTACATTACATTAAATTATAAATAATAAATAAAGTCGCAGTTTTGTTTAGATGTTTATGTTCCATAAAGGAACAAAAACAAAATATAGGTGTTATATTATTATAAGAAAGAAATTGTGATATTCGCATTTTTGTGAAGATTCCTTGAGTAAACAATTAATTTTTACGTCAAAAAGAGGAACAATGTCTTGTGTTTCTTGATTAAAATGTAAGGTAGATTGTTTTGTAGACAGAATGTTATTTAAGACATTGAATTGTTGTTGTGTTCTACTAAATTATTATTTTATATAACTCGCAGCAAGAAGGTCTTTTTTAAATGAGATTTTATTCAACGTCTACTGTTATTTACACAATCAAATTGAGTAATAAAGCAATAAATAAAGAATTTACTTTATGTTGCTGAATGTATAAAATAATAGTAATTCGCAACTTACACACAGTTGATGGAATAAACAAATATCCACTGGCGTACGCAAAAAAATACGTACCTGTTTTCTAAATGTTTATTAGGGCACACAGAGTAGATTTGAAGTTGAAGCTACTGAAGTTGCTTTTAAAATGCTTTAGAGATTACTTTTCCGTTTCGTGCATGTACCTGGGGATGCCATTACAGCTGGGAATAAATATCCCTGTTCTACGAGTCATATATAGTTCAAACCCTACGCTAATTCTAAGTTCTATGAACCATATTTGTTTCACAATTTAACCTACTTTCTATTGTAATTTAAAGATGGACTTGTAGTGATTGCCATGATAATTTATTTGGGACTCTGTGGTACAACCTCTATATTACTTGCTAGCATAGATGGGAGCCAAATTTGGTACATAGGACGTGAAATAAACACTTATTCTGACTGAAAATTTATCTCAGCAAAGAAATGAAAACACATTTCTTGCAAACTGTAGTTACTCTTTTTGTTTTTTCCCTGCTTCTTTACAATTAAGACCTTGTTGTTTGTGGATTTGATAGCAATCATGACATCTTTTACGAATCGGAGTTCCTTTATCGTCTTCCAACTTGTGGGCACCTTTTTTTGTTTTCCTAGCACGAGGCTGATCAGAAATGGCTTTGTTATTCACTTGAAGTAAACTTTCGACAATAAATCCTGTAAACTTCAATAAATTTATGTTCTTATTAGTGACTGCATTATAAATTACGCGACGGTTGACTATTCTTGTGCTACATATGAGTTCAATAGCAATTTTTTTGTACCATATTAGTGACTTTCTTAGAGAAGAGTAATAACTAGAGAGCTGATCAGATATATCCACTCCCTGTTTCCCTTTGTTATATTCTAACGCGATTCTAGGCTTAATTTTCTTATTACCCTTTCTATCAGTTCCCACTTCAACCATTTCATCACCATAACAAGTAGAAATCATAAACACCTCTCTTTGGTCCCTTTATTTTACAAATGTGATGTACTGTTGCTGCGCTACAAATTTCACCTTTTTGTAGCTTTTTGCTAACAGCACGTTCGTCTAAACCTTTTCTGTGCTTTCTTATTGTTCCTATTAGGTTTGTGTTCTGATTATACAAATACTGTACCAAACTGAGGCTGTTGTAGTAATTATCTGTAATTATCAGTCTCCCTTCGTTTAGAAGGTCTTTGGTACGACTAATAACTGTGGATCCTTGACGGTCTACTTCTGGCAGTTTTTTAGTATGTCAGCGATAAACAGATAAATTCGAGATAAATCCTTGAGGAGTGCATACTTTGAAAAGCTTAATGCCATATTTACTTGCTTTTGTTGGATGTACTGCCTGAAACTTAGTCTACCTCTAAAAGGTACCATGGTTTCATCTACAACAATAGTATTTGTAGGTCTATACAGACTTTGGGTTGACATGAATTGTAACTTATCGCAGTCTTGATACCTTACTTCCATTTCCATTAAAATGTGATCCAGTACTTCATAAAACAAAATTCTATATTTTCTTCTAATGTCATTATTTGTAAGGCTAGCGTATTCCCGCTTAGGGCGCTTAGAAATATCGATTTGTGTTATTTCTATTTCCTTAGTCTTTTCGCAAAGTGTATCAAAGAAGTCGCCATTCCTTTTCCTCTTTTATAATTCAATGGTTTTATTTATTTTTGTAACACAAAAATTAATATCCAATGATTTCTTTTGGAGAACATCAAATAATATGTCAGTGCGAGGGAAAATATCATTAAATACTACAGCTAAAAATGTGAATTCAAAATTGTTGAAATCGTTCAGAAACCGACGGTCCAACCCGAACATGCAGTTAGTTCAGCGGCTGATTGCGACTGAACTCTTCACCTGCGCGATTCACCGCATACCAATTGTAGATATTGACGTAGGCGTTACCATGGCAACGGAGGTACAAGTGCAGAGTTAAAATGCGTGTGAGGCAAGACTCTTCACTACAATTGCATGAGTGTTAGTTAGTAGGTAAAGTTTTTTATGGTCACTGTGCTCACGCTCGACGGACTGCATTTAAAATTTTAATTTTGGTTTGTTTGGCTAAGCTTATTGTATATACGAGTATGTATGCCATAAATAAACGACTGCTAATAGATGTAATGCCGATAAATATATTGTTATGTAATTTAAAAAAATATTCGCAATTGAATGAAAATTTTAGGTGAAGAGGCACTTCACCTACTTCACTTGGCGAGCCTTAAACTGTTGAAATTGGCGTTTATTATTGTACACTTTGCGGAAACAAGGACACGAAGGTGAATTTGTTGTTTGCTCGCTGAAATGGCTGATACTGGAGAAAATAGGTTTTCTCGAGTGTCAGTTCTATAAAATCCGATAACATTTCAGTTCAATTTTTGTGAAATGTAGTTAACACTTGCCCAAGTAACACTTTGAATGTTGCTAACTACTGTATAAAAAGTAGCTTATGGCGCAACTTAGGTGCATATTTTACTCCGCATCCTATGCTCTTCTAGCTAGTTTTCTGAAAGTAGCTTTCGTAGCATTAATTATTCTACATTAAGCATTTGCTATTGAATTCATCATAGTGCGTTAGCCAATTGTACACCCCGTATAGTTTAGTACGCCTAAAATTATGAATAAAGCACTATTAAGTTTAATGCATTTCTTAAATCTGTAATTTTCTCGTATTTGCATTAAAAGAAGAAGAAGAAGAAACTTAAAAATATCTTCTTTAGTTTTGACGATACACAAAAAAATATGAAAGCAAAGTGACAAACTTAAAAGGGACATAAATCAGTGGTGGTTTTGAATAAGTGGGCACGGGTGCTTCCCCTCCCGGATTAAAATATTAAAATTAATCTTTCCTTTTCTGTATTTAAATAATAATTAAAATGAACTAACTCTGGAGAAGTTTGTTTTCTACAGCTAACGTTTTAACGTTTAAATTGTCATCTATTCAACGATTTTCACCGCAAAGGTCGCACATTTAAATCGGCAGGCGTGTAGGCGGTATCTATTCGACCCCCACGATGCTCTGTATTCGGCAAACATCGCTTGACCGTGCGTATATTATGACTATTGATTATAGCGTTCATTTAGTGGGCCGAACAGATTCGTCCGCGCTCAAAGTTTTCTATTTCAAACTGCAGTTTTGTGACTAGTAAACAATGAATGGCGTTAATAACCTTTTAAAGATTGACTTTTCACGACTTTCGATTGAAGAAAAACTTCAAATTAAAACATTAGGCAGGCACACGCTAAATTTAAATTTAACACAAAAAGTGGAGAGCAAAGCATAGAACAGGTGTTACACCTATCGTTTTTCTGTAGAGACTTATAAACTTATACTTATATTTTAGACAGAGTAGTTTCTTTTGATCCCATGCTCTCTAAGAAGAGGTTAAGAAGCGAGTTAGAAGTTGTAACACAAGATCCGACTTTAAAGAAATATCTGGTGCTATGAATATTTTTGTTGAAAAATAATCTTGAAGAAACTTCTATGAGAACACTGAGACTTCTAAGTATTATTTAACAACACCTATGACACCACGCTTGAGGATCGCTTGAATGTTTTGGATTCAATGTCTATCAGCAGGAGTTTAGTTAACGGAATTGATAATTTTGAAGAAAAAGTTGCGGACAAATTTATTTCGATGAAAAATCGACGAGAAGAATTTCATTTTAAAAATTAAATGTGTTTGGATGTGTTATTATTTGTTAAGTAATTACTGATTCGATGACTATCTTATATTATTGTTTGAAAGTCATTTACAAGAATGGATTTTATAAATTTTTAACGTATTTTTTAAGAACTTGACATTAATTTCAGGCGAGTTTTTTCTTATAATAACATATATTTTTGCTTTCAAAATCACAATGCACCCCTCCTTGTTGAAACCTCACCGGCCGCCACTGATATGAATATGCTTACAGGTGAGTTTGTATGATTTTTGCTACAGCCGGAGATCATATCAGTTTTCGACTTTGAAATAGGTAGCTTTATGTATTGTTTATGTAGGCAAAATTTGCTCTAGGATGATGCATAAACCACAATGCAAAAGAACTGTAAAGTTTTTACAAATACATGAAAGGTCTCAGGAATTAAGCATCACCTGTGAATAAAAAATATTTTTGTAGGTCTAGGAGAGCTTTAGAAAGTTACGATCCTTAAATTCGTTTTGACAGAATATCGTTTTAAAATTTTCAAAAAATAAATATGTATTTTCAAACAATTTGCCGTTTGCAGTTTCGCCGCGACTATATAAAACCACAAAATCCATAGCACTTTTCGAAAAATATTGTATAAAATTTGTATGCCACCATTGTTAAAAATGAATTATTAAAAAACTGTGATTTAGTGAATCTTAATATTAAATAACGCGCAGTTCATGTCAATTGGTTTAATGGGCATTGAGTTAACACAGGCCTTAAATTTTTCATAAAACTCTAGTGGTTGGATGTTGGAAACTTGGACTAAATCGCAGTAGCAGGGTTAGGATGCCTAGACGTCTCGATTTTTCGGAATTTGTCCCTATTTTTGGTTCAATGTCCCGATGTGACCAAGATATTTCTATGCCCCGAATTTCAGATATAAGAATAATGGTGGGGGTGTACACCTCATGAAGGGATTTGGTCTGCAAGGCGGAAGGTCAGAGCTTCCATTTCCTTGCTCTCACACCCGGTTATCGCGTGCCAAATTAATGACACGTGGTGATGTGGTGAGCATCACACGGTAGACAACCGCATTATAACCCCTTGTTCATTCGACCGCAGATACATAATTATTTAAAGCGACTGCCTGCCAAGCATCGAGTCGGAGGTTTGGACCCCTAACCTTCCGCACTGGAGGCCAGTGTTCTAGCCACAAGACCACACTGGCCCGTGCAATATAAGAAAGATTTAATGTGTATGCAATTTTCAGTTATTTCTGATAATTTCAATTTTCGATTACTCAAATTTTTTTGATTTCCCCTCAAGTTTGACTTATTTAGGTTCGACTGTATCTGTACGACTATTGATAGTATTTATTGATTTCAGACAAAAACGCGACCAAGAAGTTTTAGATGTTATGGTTTTAACTTATGATCCCAATGAGTACCTATTATTTATCATTAAAGAAAAAAATCTAATTTATTTGTTCTGCTTGTATAATAAATAAAATTTGATTTCAGAAAATGTTTTATTTTTATTTTGCGACTGCACAAATTGAAATTTAGAACTGTACATTTTGTGTACAACTGCACACTAAAAAAGTCTGTAATTTGGTATTTCAGTGGCGGCGAAACGTGTTGCGGCGAATTATACTTTCGTAATTCTTCATGATGTTAATTTATGAAGTTCGCAGTTTCCCGATTATTATTTCTGAAAATATCAGATTACTTTTAAATTACTTCAAATGGAAATTCTTAACTAAACTTTGAGATTCCAGACATTTTTTCACATAAGCTTTAGGCAAATAAGAATTCTACTTAAGTAGAGCTGTCAAGTTAAGGGCACTAAAACGTCACGGTTTTTAATTTTCTAATTTTCGGCCGATATTGATACATTTGGGGTGTGAAACGTGATGCTTTCGTGACTGACACATAGAAAGATTTTAAATTAAATCTCACTTTTGGTCGGACGTGCCGGAGTTTGCCGTATTTGGTTTATGTTACACCCCACTTAGTTTGGATTTTAGAAGACCATTACACAGGGTAAGGCTGAAGTTCAGATGTTTTATTGTCGCGGCCGTTAAAATGTCGTTCACAGTTTGACAAGTAATGACGATATCTGGCGTTCGTTGAGTTTAAACAAATAACCTGAAATGATCGTTAAAAGTTTTGGATAATAAAAATTAAAATTCGTATGTTCCAAGCCGTTGATGGATTTGTCCGCTTTCGATGGTGCGGCACCAACTGCCCGATCTTTCACATTTTTTGTGTTTCAACCACTTGCTGCAATTTAAAGGTCCAAAGAAACACTTGACGATTTAACATATTCATGAAACATTAATATGAAATATTTGTAAAGTATACATTCTACACAGGGCCGTTGTGAGTTAATCTGCCGCCCGGTTGCGACCACTGAATTGCCGCCCTTAAAAAAAATTGTAAAAGGATACATAAATGGGTATGACTGTTATTAAAATTTACTTTATTTATTTTGAAAATATAATATAAAATGAATGTATGAATGGCAACCTCGACACCGTAAGGTAAAAGAGGCATTGATAAAGAAAGAAAGAAATATAAAATATACAGGGTGTATTAAAACGTGCGGCTAATATTTACAGCACGCAATTATACGTTGAAAAACAAGCAAAACACTCTAACACCAAGTTGGTCTTAGATGAAGAGTCTTTAAATTATTAGCACTTAAAGGTTTTTTAATTTGGCAACGCTGTACAATTTACAGCTAAGAGAAATGCATTTAGTTACCCTTGATCGTATAATTATGTTTGTGAATCTGCAATTAAATCAAGTTCATGTTTTTCATGGATATCCTTTAAAATTATTGAAATAATTTACAACTCAAGATTAAATACGTTTTATTTAAATTTAACTCCTTTTTTGGTTACAATAGCTGTTCAAAATGAGCACCTGCAACTTCTAAACATTTGGTACACCGAGTAATAATGTTTGGTATTAAATTTTGCAGTATGTTACGATTTTTTATTTCTCTAACTGGATTATTTATCCGTTCAATAAGTTGTTCTTCGGTTTCAATTTCTACGTCATAAACAAGAGCTTTTAAAACGCAAAAAAAAATCTAGGACATTTAGGTCGGGACTTCTTGCAGGCCATGATATCAGAGCATTGCGCCCGATCCACCGCTCTGAAAAGTTTTGGTTTAACCAATCACTAGTTTGAAGGCCCCAGTGGGCTGGCGCTCCATCTAACTGAGACCACATGTTTCTCCTGACAACTAACGGTACTTCCTCCAATAATCCCGGAAAATTGTTGTTTCAAAAATAGGCAACATTTTCGGCGTTTAATCGACGAGGCAAAACGTGTGGCCCTATTAGTCTATTTCCGATAATTCCAGTCCATACATTGACGCTGAATCTAAACTGGTGATTAGTTTGATGCAAGACATGAGGGTTTTCATCGGCCCAGTGGTGCATGTTGTGCATATTAAACATTCCGTTTTGGGTAAATGTGGCTTCATCCGTCCATAAAATGTTTTCAATGAAAGCCGGGTTGACTACTTGTTGCCGTAATAACCATCTGCAAAAATCCGTCGCGGATAATCTTCCAGAAGCAACCCGTGGACTCGCTGGAAGTGGAGCGGATGTAAGAGATTTTCCCTTAACACTCGATGTACAGCAGTATGGCTAATATCAAGTCTTCGAGCTACAGGACGAGTACTTTGTCGAGGTTCGTCTTCAAATACCTGTAAGATGTTCTCTTCTATTGCGGATTGTAATACATGTTGTGGTCTTCCACCAACTCCCTGCGCAGGTTCCATTCTCCCTGTTTCTCTTAGGCGCTGATCTAGTCTTTAAATAACATGAGCATTAGGATGTCTCCTGTGTACATAACGTTCGGCATATAAATTTGAAGCTCGATGAAAATTACCGCCACATTCGCCTAATATCAAATACATATCTGCGTACTCAGGAAAACTGTATGCCATGATTTTTCTCAAACAGAAAGAAACAAACAAGGAACAAAGTAACTTAGAACAATGATAACAGCGAAGAACTAATTAATAATGAGTGAAACAGAAGTTTTACGAAAATATTAGAAAAGTGACATTTTTAAGTGTCAAAAATGACAATAATCAATCCGTCAGTCATACATCCAGCTGTCAATGTTTTATTATTACATTTTAAAATCAACGCACCCTATAATGCATAGTTGCAACGTCTTCCAAAACCAGTGGCGGCTCGTGAGTTAAGAAAGAGGGTGGGCACAAGAAAAAAACTTACCTATTTTTTGTACATAAAATCCATTCTCCTATTTTTCACGCTGGAAAAGACGTCTATGACTTTGTTGTCAAAATCCGGGATAGACTGGACGAACTTCTTTTCTATTGATAGGACCGCCAATGCGTTCAGTCGATCTTTTTGCACACCATTAACTTCCATCATTGAAAAAACGTCACTTTCGTTTTAGAATTAAAACGCGCGATTGGGCGAAAACAGCGCTCCAAAGTGCAAATTTAAACGTTGACTTTAAATGGGGAACAATCTGCTCGGTGCCCCATTCGCCTGGTATTTCGCGTATAGCGAAGATAACAGATAGGCAACCGAATCATCCTCTAAATAGGTACAAATCAGAGCGTTCCCCGGAACATAGTTTTGAGCGTGTTAGCCGCGCCTTTGGTGCGTAAGGAAAATTTGATACCATCGTTGAAATAATTAAATTAAAATAATGCACTGAATTACATGCGAATTTCTTTTTGTGTTTATCTTGGTGGTTGGGTAGGCACGTGCCCTTGTGCCCTTTAGTACAAGCCGCCACTGTCCAAAACTACAAATCGCGAAGATTTTGCATTTTTGAATACTAAATTATACGTAAACTAATTACCGAAATGTTATAATTTATATTTCATTACTTATCTTAATTGTTGAACGATGTGTTGTTGATACTATTTAAATCCATTTCTCAACCAAAGTCGAAAAAAATTTCAAAGTTTGGGCATTAGAGTTTTTGCTTGTTTTGCAACGTAGAATAGCGTGGTGTAAATATTATCCGTACGTTTTAATACACCCTGTTATGAATACATTCCACTGAAATATAATTATTCTAGGAATAAAATGTATTTCAACCAAATAAAATTTGTTGTAGTAAATTTATTTTCCGTTTGTAATACAGAAATAGTAATAATTTACCAAATAAATTACTTTATTCAGGAAGTAAATTTATTCAGTCCTTTATAATACCTACTGCCTTGAATGTTTCGCCTTTATTCTACGTAAATAGGATTTATACTTTTTTGAAAACTTACTGTATGTGTTTAATCGTCCACATTGTTGTAACACTACCCATGATATCAATAACAATGCACGCAGGTTTCTTTTAAAAAGTATTTTGTTTACACACTATCTGACGGCTACGGTACGGTACGGTGATCGACTCCGAACTGAATTAACAAAGAAAATAGAAGAATATGCTAAAAATACCGACAAGCCGATATATGTAAATATATACAAGAAATATATACAAGATATAAACAAAATAGCTACAGTGGTGTGAAAAAGCTCTGCACCAGTTGCACAAATAAGTTAAATTGCAGTTTACCCATTTTTTCAAATATTTTTTATTTCATCATTGCAAATATAATAGAGGTACTTAAACACAATACTAGTAATAATAATAGCCCAAATATTGATCCATAAAAAATGGGAACAATTCGATTCGAAAAATTCTACATTATAAGATAATAATGTAGTCTACACCTAAACGTTTATTACAATGCATACTAAGTAATTAATTCTAAACTATTTTAATACTTAATAGGCCATCCTTTGTTTTTAATAACTAATTCACACCTTCTTGGTATAGAACTCACCAGTATTTGTAATTCTTCCTTCGTAATGCAGCGATACCAGGCATCAATTAGGGATTCGATTAATTCCATTTTTTGTGGAATTTTTTTCCTGAAAGAATGTTAGAAATCCTCTGCCATAAGTTTTCTATATGATTTAGGTCCGGGGATTATGCTAACCAGCCTATTATTTTAACTTTATTGGTCGACATCCAAGATTAAAACAACCTTTGCTCTGTTTCTAGGAGCATTATCATCTTGAAAGATAAAGGTTTTGCCAGGAAATAATTCTTTTACACTAGTCATCATCTTCTTCTGTATGACATCAATGTATTTGGTTGCATTCATCTTACCAGATACAACATGCAGTCTACCAACACCTTCAGCAGATATGCAGCCCCATATCATGACAGAGGTTGGATGTTTAATTGTTGGCAGAACATACTGTCCTGAAAGCTCTTCTCCAGAAAATCATATGTGTTTCCAGCATGATTGTTATTGTTAAAACTAGGTTCATCACTAAATAATAATGATTAATTGTTGGTTCATCACTAAATAATAATGATTAATTGTTGGCAGAACATACTGCCGTGAAAATTCTTGTCCAGGAAATCTTCTAACATTTGTGTTTCCAGCACGATTGTTATTGTTAAAGGTAGATTAATCACTAAATAGTACCTTCTGCCATTGTTCTGGGGGCCCAATGGCGATGATCCTTTGCCCATCTCAAACGCTGGAGCCTTTGTTTTTCTGATAGGAGGGGTTTCTTCCGGGCTTTGCAACCCCTAAGTCCAGATTTAAGAAGTCTCCGTATTACAGTAGAAGTACATGAACTTGCACCAGGTTCGGACAATATTTTGGTTAAAATTGTCGAATTAAAACTTCTGTCTTGTTACGGGCCAAATGAGCTTTTTCGTCGGCCCGCAGCAGGAAAGAAGGAAGTGCCTTCGGCTTACCTCAGAGGAGTAGGGGTGGTTCACGAGAAATGTTTAAAGGAAGGAAATCTAACGTAGTTGTGTACGGGGCAAGTTAAAATTAGTGGGCGCCACCTTCCAAATTACAGCTGATTGCCGGTACTCGTGGGAAGGCCGAGAAACCAGCAGTTTACGGGAATCGAACTCACTTTTATTGTGCCCCCTCCTGTATATAATGTTTACAAAGTTCATGAACACAAGAAAATACACCAGAATAGAAGATCGTTCTACATTTTAACTGCATCCAAATCTATTGAGTAAAATATAGCATATAAATAGTACAATTTAGAACAAGCAAAAAAGAAAAACTATGGGTCAAACACAGGCGTGTTGGGACGTCCCAATCAAAGAGCTCGCCATCATTGGCTTGCGATATTTACTTTAATGAACAGATCTACACAGCCAGTGACGTTCGAGTTTACAGAATTAACGAAACTTTAACCTTAACGAGTAATGAATCGCTGGGGAACTGAAGGTTGCCTCACTTTTAATATTACAAGGGAATTAAACTGTTCCATTTTGTAGTTACCAACGAAACACTGGTAAACAGGGGAAAACAATCACTATATAGTACATTGGCAAGTTTTACCTTAGTTTTCTTCGATAGGGAATAGAGAGAGAGGCACAATTTGGGGTGTTCTTAGGTTCTTCCTTAGAACTTCAGGAAACGGGAAATCTCGAGTGTTCTTGCATTGTCGCAGCAGCGGCATATCCAGAGGGTCAGAAAAGGGGTTCGATATTAATCCGCCAAAGGCGATCAGTATATTCGCAATGAATTGCCTTCCAAGGGTTAAATCCAGCGTGTTTCTTGAATCCTACACTTGTCGATGGTTCTGTTCACCCCACGGTGATAACAGCGATATGAAAATTCACGCAATGGACACCCATCAAAACCCAAACCGCCCTTGCAGTACTTGTTGTCGATGCTGAGGTCTTAGCAAGCAACTGGGTCGAAAGGAGATCTTAAGTCGATTGCCGAAAAAAAGGAACGAAAGTATCCGGCAGCTGGAATATTTCACTATATGACGAAATATGTTGCAAGGATTCTAGAACAATTAACATCACGGCTTCCGCAAGGGCAGGAAATTTCCAGCAAACGTTCACTATCAAGCGCGTAGACAAAATATTCATCGGCATTTCTCTAGGATAACAAAAAAATAGTCCACTAGAAGACTGTATTAGGGAAATAATAAGATAGTAATCGGCTACGGAGCGGCCAATAAAATAAGACTTTAATCTATAAATAGCGGCAAAATCAAACGAACACAACAGTCTTCGCAACACACTGTCGTCTCTCACTGATGTTTTCTTTGGTCGGCCACTGCGGTGTTTATTTTCCATTTGTCGCCTCTCAGTATTTTTGTATTTTTCTAATAACTGTGGATTCAATAGCAATTTCACGAGGGGAAGCGCCTTGTTTATGATAATTTGAACGGTTTCTTTTGGGATGGCATTTTACCACTGTTAAAGACATGCAAAATGCAACTGAATAATTCATAGTACCTGCAGATATATATACTCATAACATAATACATATTTCTCCTAATTAAGCCTCCAATTTTTATGTTAAATGCATTTTAATGATCCCATTAGAAAATGCGGGAAGTACTGATTATCGATTTTAGAAAAGAACTTACCTTAATTGTTTTCCATGGAGCTCTAAGCACCTAATTAAGAGATAATTTGTTGACATAGTTAAAAATCAAATATTCAAAAGTAATTTTTGGAAACTATGCCAAAAATGTAGCTAAACTTCAAAAAATTATTATTTTCTTGAAGTTTAGCTACATTTTTGGGTGATGCAAAACTTTTGCACGCCACTGCAGATTAAACAGCGATAAGGACTTGAACCTTGAACGTTTTTTTCTTCTCAGAATAAAGAAGCTGACTGCACAATATTTATAGTTATCATAAATTAGTAATTACTGATTATTAATCCTTTTGGCGGCAATCGACTTGGTTTAAAGAAGGCGTTTAAAGAAAATATGAAATCATTTCCTAAGTATGTTAAATGTATTATTTATTAACTAATCTACATTCCTAAAAATTCGTTAAAATAGGACGTTGCACGTTACATACTTCCTCCACTATGTATGTATATTTGTGGATTGAATTTTTATGCAATACCAGCAAATGTGTTGGTAGGCTTTGTAATTAAATACTGACAGCCACGGCTGTTTAATAAAATGTCAAATACCCGATATATTTAAGAAATCTATAAAATAACCTGCTGCGACACATTATTCGAAGAATTTAAAATATATAAACACTTTCGATACCAAAAAGAAATGTTTCATATTTGGTCTTGGAGACTTTTTGTAATATCATTGTACGTGGTATAAAAATTAGTACACAACGTTTTACTATACATAATTAGCTTGTGAGTTGTATAAGACAAATATTTTTTGCTATTGGCAAGTAAAGAAAAACACGTCCAGAAAGAGTCATTTGCAGATTTACATACGCAATCTGGGCTTAGTTTTACTGAAATTTTGAAAATCTTAAATTTTTCTTGAAGGTTGCAACAAAGGACAATATAAACTGTACCAAACGTGTATAGAGCGAAGTGTAAGATGTCACAATTTACTGTGAGTGGAACGATGTTTCAATTAATCCTTTTGAAGTGGTATTATTAGTGAGGAGTTTAATATAAGGTGCTGTTTATTAAGTTATTGCACTCTTTTTATTTATTGTATAGACTGTGTTGCGTGCAGTCAACAATATTTCGAAAACGTTAGAGGCGCGTATTAAAACTATGAAATTTTGTAAAATATAATATGTCTCGTGCGACGGTGTCTCATGAATTTACTAAATAGATTGTTTATAAGTTAGGAAATTCAGGGTATACAACATGGTATACAAAACGTACCGGCAATATTTCAAAGATGAATTCCAGAACTTATTTAGAGTCGAAAAGTCCATATAAACATATGTCCTAAACGTAACCGTTAACGAGTTATTGTTTATTTCATAATTTATGTGGCTAAAATTTTAGTTCAACGAGTTTTATGAAATAAACCTTTTTTTAATATATTTTTGTTATCTTATTTACAAGAAATGTTCAAAATTATCTCCATTGTGTTCGATACACAAAGCCGCACGTCGCAGAAGAGATCGCTGCGTTCTTAACATGGTTGCTGGGTTATTCCTAATAATATCGGCAGCCTGCCGTAGGCGTAATTCTTCCACCGTATGCACTTCAGTTGCATAAACAATCTGTTTCGTGTAACCCCAAAGATAAAAATCTAATGGAGTCAGATTCAGCGAACGCGGTGGCCATATTACTGGTACTCCTACTCCAATCAATCAATCAAAACACGAAGACATTGACGTGATAGTGCACCATCGTGTTGATACCACATTGCACGTCTAATATTTAATGGTACATCTATCTTCCAGTAATAATGGTAAAGAGTTTTCTAGAAAATAGTATTATATATAAACACATTAATAAGTTTCTGGCGTTGGAATTCGATTCTGACTTTTAAAACTTCGATTTTGAAATGGAGTTTGTTGTTGAAAATCCGCCCGAGTTTGACTAGCGTGCGGTCCTACAATTTTTATGCGCTGAGGGTGTGCAGCCATTGCAGATTCATGCGCGAATGCAAGCAGTATACGGAAACGCATGTATTGCGTACCCAACTCTGAAGGAATGGTACCGAAAATTTAAAAATGGAAAAGGGCGAACCATGGATGAGCCGCAACCTGGTACACGGTGTACTGCATTAACAGAAAACAATATAGCTTGGCATAAGACCTTATTTGAGAAAATCGTCGAATTTCAATTAGAGAAATTTCAGAAATTGTTGGTGCGAGTGTATGATCTGTTCATAGTATTATTTGTAATCTGAATTACAGCAATGTTTGTTCGCAATGGATTCCTCGCCTCTTGTCTAATGAACAAAAATGCTTGCGAATGGGCTTATCTCTGCAACACCTCACAGGCTATAGGCAAAATGGTGATGACTTTCTTCTGTCAATAGTTGCTGGTGACGAAACTTGGTGTCATTAGTACGAGCTATCTAGTAAGATATCGTCGATGCAGTGGAAACATTCAAGTTCACCACCACCGAAGAAGTTCAAAGCACAACCTTCTGCAGGCAAGGTGATGTTAACTTTTCTTTTCGACCATGAAGGACCCTTGTGATAGAGTTTAAGGAACCTGAAGTAAACGTCAATGCAAACCTGTACAATAGCCCGGACCTATCGCCTTGACATTTCCTTATTTTTGGACCGCTGAAAAAGGCGTTAAAAGGTCGGCATTTTGAGCCTGACGCAGAAGTAGCAGCCACAAGAATTCTATGAGCAGGGTATACGTTGATTAGTAAAACAATGGGATAGGGGTGCCTTACATGTGGCGGTAATTATTTGTAATTAAATTATTGAATACATTTTTTATAAAGCAAAGATAGATTTCAATTTAACACACCTCATATTTTCCGATGTAAACCGTAAATGTTTACTACTGCAGTATCTTGTCCTTGCGAGGAGACATGTGTTCCTATGTTCATTTTCTTGCTATACTCATTCTTTGTTTGATTGATTGTTTTCAATCATCTGTTAATTTCCCACATATAAACATAATTTGTCTGTAATAAATTATCTTTTCAAAACCTATCGCTCGGCTGGAACATAAATCATATACAATCAATGGCACTCGTTAATTCTACTTATATTGCAACTTTTCCTTCTTTGTTATTCTTATCTCGTTTCCAATTACGGTGTGGAGGGTTTGTCTTTATCTTGTTTGTGCTGCGCGCACTCGCTTTTCACCTATACATATTTTCTTCCACTTTCTTCTGCTACTGGACAGCTTCGTAGCGTGTATTCATTGTAGATTTGTCTTCTTTAACACTTTTTCTTATTCTTGGTTTTACGTCTTTATTGGTCGTCTTCGTCGTTTTTTGTCCATTGATCTCGCCTCCCAAATAACCTTCACCTCTTTTTCTTTACTCATTCTGTGTAAATGTCTTAGCCAACGCAGTTGGTTTCCTTCTATCTTTTCTTTTAATGGTTTCACTTGCAATCTTCGCCTTATTTCATCACTTCTTATTTTATCTCTCTTTGTACTCCTTCAATTCTCCGGATGAATTTAATTTTATCTGTTTACTTGGATTCTCTCCTGTTGCCTTTTTATGAGCGTCCATGTTTGACTGCTATAAACTAGTGTTGGAACGTAGATACCATTATATACTTGTAGTTAGGTTTGTTTCGAGGTTTCTTTTTTATTGATTATTATTTTATTTATCGCATGGTATAGTCTCGCTGCTGCACCCAGTCTGCTACTGATCTCACTGTCCATGTCCCCGTTACAGCTCCGGTTGACTCAGATATTTGAAGCTTTCAATCTGCATTAAGGGCTCTTTTTCCAGTATGATGATTACGTTTTTCGGATCTTTGCCTACTGCCATTACTATCGTTTTTGCCTTATTGATTGTCGTATTTCTAGCTTAGAAAGCACGTTTCCAAATATCGAGATTTTTCTATAGTTCCGCGTCTGTGTTTGCGATGATTGCCAAGTCGTCTGGGTACATAAATTCCGAAATCCACACTGGTTTCATATTTCTGTAACCAATCATTACTCGTTTTATCTTATTTCTGCAGTCTTTCGTGATGTCGTCCATTAAAATAATAAATAATAGTGGGCTCAGCACTCCTCCTTGCCTTATTCCTTCTTCTGTTCTGAATTATGCCGATTCCATATGTCCTGTTATGATATAATTCCAGGAGTTTTTATAAACGCTTCTTTTAGGTTGTAGCATTTATCAGTGTTTCGTTTACATCATACTTCTTCAGTAAATCCCATATTTGACTTCCCGGAACCATGTCGAAGGTTTTCACTAAATCTATGAAGGAAACGTACAGTTCTTTGTTGTGTCTCGTCGTTTTCTCTATGCTCTGTTTTAATCTAAAAGAATGCATCGTTAGTACCTCTTCCGACTCTGAAGCCACTTTGAGCATCTTCGAATTGTTGAGCTGTGACTTTTCTTAGCTTTTGTTCCAGTATCCTTTCATACGTTTTGCTTCTCAGACTTTCTCACACTTAGTAGCAATATGCTACTATAATTCTCGTATCTTCTCTCCTTTTTTGTGGAAAGGGAGGATTATTGCTGTTGCTGGTTATCTTATTGTAACTGAAGCTTATGAAAAATTAAGTTTATTATTTGTGCTCTATTGTCTGTTTGGTAGTAAATTATAAATTTTTTTAAACAATTGTGAATTTAATTAGCGTCAACCTAATATTATGAAATCTTGATAGACTTCTACATTATCAACAATCCCATGATTATTTTGACAGTTATCTCACAGATGTAAACGTTATTTGCACCTATTGGCACATGCTTAGAGACAAAATTTTGTAGAAAATTTGGTACAAAATTCTGTGCCGTGTCATACAGGCCTTATTCATACTTTTATTAATATTATTTTATATTTACAACTATTAATTAACTAATATATATTATTAACGATATTATTCGCGACTAAAAGAAAAGAATATTTGCCTAATAAAGATTTAAAATAGCAATTTTATTTAGGGCAAAAAATTAAAAAGGTATTCTTCCGAAGCAGAAAAAATTAAAACAAACCCAAGACGATCTTGAACACAATCATTAGAAGTAGATTGAATTTAATAAATTTAATCTTCTTCTTTTTCTTTCTGCATGTATTAGGATATATTTCCTGTTACGTCCCTTATTCTTAATATTTCCACCTTTCCAAAGATCTTATACCTTTTGCTCTATATTGCTATATTTTCTTGGGTATTATTTGTTAATTTGCTTTTGTGATTGTCTAGTTTTCATTCCCATATATGCCGCACGGTATTGCCATTGTTTTACAGAACCAAAGTATTATTTCTCAAGGTTCTATATG
>JABXWE010002725.1:0-66726 GCA_014611495.1 Limonius californicus | reverse complement strand
CTGAAAGTGCATTTTCAGAATGATTTTCAGCTTGGGCAACTTGTAGAGGAAGTGCATCTTGTTCCAAAAACCCGTACTCTACCGAATTCTGAACGTGAATAGAAGTGTGTTCTTCTTGATCATTGGACTGCACAATTATATAATTGGAAATTTCATTCTGTTGCAAGTCATTTTGTAACATTACCTCGTCTTGCTCTGGATTATTGTCAGGTTCTAGTTCATCTATTGTGGACGTACAACTATTGAGTTGTAGTTGTGCTGAAGCTGTAACTGTTTCAGCACCTATCTGTATTGTTTTATCCTCGTATCCCGTTACAACTACAACTGGTAGTAATTCTATCCAACGTTTGATATCATCTGAAAAAATGCATGTCTTACAGTGACTGTTTTTAAATCTTACAATTAACAACACGCTGATAGAAAAATTAATTATTCATAGAGTAAACTTACTTACCTTCTTTGAACTTTCTGTTGTATCATGTAAAATGCTTTGTTCGTCTTCTAGATCCGATTTTGATGTATGATCATCGTATGGAACTGAATTCTAGTCACCACTCTCGGAACTACTTGTTGGTTTAGGTGGTTTCTTTTTCTTGGCTAGCGCCATAATCAATTGTGTACGCTTTGACATTTTAATAAAAACTTACACAACAAAACAAACTAACAAGCCAACACACTCAACTTTATAACCTCAAAACTAAACGGCATGTGGTTCTACTGACGGCAGCTTACTAAGAATAAATGCAGTAAGTGAACGCTGCTTAGAAAGAATGCAGTATATGCACTGCATATGCTGCACTTTTGCTTCGAATACTTCCGATACGGCGTTCTTCTCTAGTATCTAGGTTCAATTTTGTACATACGGCAAATAAAAGTGGTGTAAATTTCTTATATTCATGGTATATACGGCGTTTTTGCTTAGTAAATAAGTCGTAGAACACGTATTTGATACAATGCACCGAAAATCTCATTTTGGCCATTTTTGCACATACGGCACTTTCGCTTAGCAGGGCAGTATATTAGTGCATAACTGCACTTGTTCAATGAAGCCGCTGAAACAGTGCTTCGGGGAAATTAACCTCAAGCGGCGGGTTGTGTTTGCGGGGTAAACATTTTATCAGTAGAAACATTGATAAAGCCTGCGCTGCTATTATTGACGTCATCCTGTGCAGTATATCTGCCTATATACACTGTAAAAATAATTTAATAAGTACTGCCTTCCATGAGTTCACAATATTTCATACAGAGTTTGTTTGCGTAAATTAACTCGTTATCAGGTTTAATTGTGATAGCTTTTGAAACATATATTGCTAGACAATCTAATTTTAAATGTTTTTCTACTGACCTTAATTAATTTAATACGTGATTCTTTTATGACGCAATTTGCTAATTACCATTCGAGTTTTTAGGCTAGAGAGTGCTTGATCTAATTGTCCGAATGTATGCCCTACATTTTTAGAGTGTGTAGGTGTTGAGCTTTAACGCATACCAATTGTTAAATAACTACCAAACTGACATATTTCTAAAGTCTACTCCAGGTTAGGTACTAATTTCTCTTTTTCTCACGGTAAACGGTAAGTAAGTCCTAAGACATCTATATCTTAGCATACTCGACGTTAGTTGCTGGTTCAAGATCAATGTTAACGTGAACTGCTCAAAATGCAATCTATACCAACTCGTTGGTTTAATCAACTTTTAAAAAACCATTTCCGCCTGTACGTACCTCACCTTCTAGATTTAGAAAATAAATAATTTTAAAGAGTCTTTTCAAAAGATTCCTTTGTCATTATTACAACTACTACAACCTTATTTCTCTGATGTTAAATATGGCATTTTTCGTAAATATTTGCAATTAATTAATTAATGTCTTGAAGAATAAATGTCGAAGTCAATTTTCTCTAATATTTATTGTTTCGCATTAGGATCCTTGAAGAATTATAACTCTCATTTGCACTTGTGTGCGTGCAAATTCAAGTATTGAGGTGTTAGAAAGTATAGCCACATAACCAAGGACATCCAAAAGATATCTAAAAGTTAACCTCTCAAAAATACAAGGCCACCATTAGTCAAGCAAACGTTAATCTGTAGGTTAACTATGTGACAAATTACCTAACCCTAGAGCAACCTTAGAGCATCTTCAAGGACGCTAAAATGTTAACTACAAAAGCTCCAAAAGCTAACCCTGAAAGTCATCTTTTGGTTAACCATAAAGGATGTCCCAAGCTAACCTTGAAAGTCAACTTTTGGTTAACAAGATGTCCAAAAACTAACCTTGGAAGTCATCTTTTGGTTATCCATAAAAGATATCCAAAAGCTAACCTTGAAAGACATCTTTTAGTTAACCATACAAGATGTCCAGAGGCTAACTTTGCAAGTCATATTTATGTTAACCATAACAGAAAGTTAACCTTGAAAGTCAATTTTTGGTTTACCATAAAGGACGTCCCAAAACTAACCTTGAAAGTCATCTTTTGGTTAACCATAAAAGATGTTCAGAAGCTAACCTTGCAAGTCATATTTTGGTTAACCATAAAAGATGTCCAAAAGCTAACCTTGAAAGTCAATTTTTGCTTAACCATAAAGGATGTCCAGAAGCTAACCTTGCAAGTAATATTTTGGTTAACCATAAAGGATGACCCAAAACTAATCTTGAAAGTCATCTTTTGGTTGACCGTAAAGGATTTCCCGAAGCTAACCTTGAAAGTCAGCTTTCGGTTAATCATAGAAGATGTCCAAAAGCAACCTTGGAAGTCATCTTTTCGTTATCCGTAAAAGATGTCCAGCAGCTAACCTTGAAAGTCAGCTTTTGGTTAACCATAAAACATGGCCAAAAGCTAACCTTGAAAGTCATCTTTTGGTTAACCATAAAGGATGTCCCAAAGCTAACATTGAAAGTCATCTTTTAGTTAACCGTAGAGGACGTCCTAAAGCTAACCTTGAAAGTCATATTTTGGTTAACCATAAAGGATGTCCCAAAGCTAACATTGAAAGTCATCTTTTAGTTACTTAACCGTAGAGGATGTCCTAAAGCTAATCTTGAGAGTCATCTTTTGGTTAACAGTAAGGGATATACAAAAGCTAACCTGTAAAGTCATCTTTTGGTTAACATTAAGAGATGCCCAAAAGCTAAACTTGAAAGTCAGCTTTTAGTTAACCAATTAACCATAGAAGCTGTCCAGAAACTCACCTTGAAAGTCATATTTTGGTTAACCATAAAGGATTTCCAACAGCTAATCTTGAAAGTCATCTTTTCGTTAACAGTAAGAGATGTCCAAAAGCTAACCTTGAATGTCATCTTTTCGTTAACCGTAAAGGATGCCCAAAAGCTAACCTTGAAAGTCAGCTTCTGGTTAACCATAGAAGATGTCAAAAGCTAACCTTGTAAACCATCTTCTGGTTAACCGTAGAAGATGTCCAAAAGCTAACCTTGAAAGTCAGCTTCTGGTTAACCATAGAAGATGTCAAAAACTAACCTTGAAAGTCAGCTTCTGGTTAACCTTAAAAGATCTCAAAAGCTAACTTTGAAAGTTAGGATTTGGTTAACTATGAAAGATGTCCAAAAGCTAACCTTGAAAGTCATCTTCTGGTTAACCGTAAAAGATGTCCAAGAGCTAATGTAGAAAGTCAGCTTCTGGTTAACCATGAAAGATGTCTAAAAGCTAACTTTCAAAGTCATGTTTTGGATATCCGCAAAAGATGTCTAGAAACTAACCTTGTAAGGCAGCTTTTGGACACCTTCGTGACATACCCAAAAGTTAACCTTTTGGGCATTTCTCCAACATACCCCAAAAATGTATGTTCTATAATTAACCGTTATACCGACCCAACAAGGTTACCTTTGAAGCAATACCATTGGACGGTAATTAGTGACCTGAGAAACATAACTGAAAGTTACCTGCTCATTCTGTCAAAAAACACCAGTCACATGTATCTGTAAGGCAAGCCTAGCTTCTGTGTGCAAAGAATGCTATCGCGGTTTGAATTAAGATAATCCTTTTATTTCTTATAGAATGAGTAAATAAAAAATGCATTACAAACAATTGCTGTTTATTATTAGACAATATTATTTTAAATACCACAAATTATCTACTCACACAAAGTATTAATTTTACCTTAATATCCGGACTCTTACTTTCATAGGGGATAAAATGTCCAATTCTGTGGCACTAAGTATGATCTTTGGCACTGCAACTGAAAGTACATAATAATTTGTTAACCAATATTCATTTTGCGTAGGATAAACTATAAATATTAATTAATAATTAATTATTAATTTCCTTGATTTGACATAAATTTGGTAACAATTATAAGAAACAAAATGTCCTAAAAAAATGCTTTAAACCACCCTCGGAACTTTTTGACAGACAAATATTTAGTAACTGGCCTTGTTTTATAAAGTTTTAGGGAAATGTGTAACTTGAATTAAATTTTAATACAATGAGGTAAATCAATTTATCGGAAAACATTCTGATTATTACATTACATCAAATATAAAAAGGGATACGGGACATTCGATGTAAATGTAACTGAAATTATAAAATAAGTTACAGTAACGAAAGTGGTTATTGGTTATTTGGTTTATATTTAATCCCTGTATCTTGAACCAATAATGACGGTGTGTCACCAGCATAGAACAGAACCTTCTAGTTGCATTTACAACGTTGTTACCACCAACCAACAAGAGCTTAACCTAAAAATTACAACTGGTCGTTCTTGTCACATTAATATATTCAAATAAATTTGACACCTGGTATATTGTTGTAAGGCGGTTTATTGCATGCTCTTCAGTGAATACAAACCCAACTCCTACAGCTATAATTATTTCTTGAAGAAGCTCCGCACATAGGCAATTTTCATATTAGAAGAATATTTTTTTTTCATTAGGAAGATGATTATGTAGAAATGTTGCCAAATTATACAGCTCAGAAAAAAGGCTGTGATTTGCGAAATTTTATCCTAATATTTTCTACGAACTAGCGAGGTAATTAACCTTACCAGCATGAATCGAAAAGCAAATAAGTATATAAACGGTAAATCTTTGTATAACTATAAAAATATTTACGATTTTTAGAATTCCATTTATATCTAAAGTTTACCGTCGTTTACAAAATTCGCAACCATCCTCTTTATAAAAAAAATTAAATAGGAACACCCCTCCACAAAGTATTAGGAACAAGTTCGCTCAAAATAAGGTACATTATTACGAAACAAAACTGTTTACTTTAATAGCTCTCGTGTAAATTAGTTTGTCAGTATAGAAAGTGAAATCCTATACCTACTAGGTCCCAATCAGCTGATATTTAGTTTTACGATAGGAACTCTATTGAGCTATGTGTCCACACGTCACCCCATTCTACGCATAAACAACCTGTGCCAAAATGTTCCTCCGTGCAATAGTATACGAACGGGTCTCCACCCAATATATCTCTGAGTACGAAGGTCCCTCTGTCTTATAATATTTCAGCGCTAAGACGGTCCTGAGTGCAAGCATTTCTGCGTCCAGCCATCAACGCGTTCTGCGCACAAACAACCTGGTACAAAATGTTCCTCTGGGCAATAAGATCTCGGAGTTGGAACGTCTCTCTACCCAGTATAATTAATGACCCAACAAGTCTGCGTACGGAAGTGCCTCTCAGCACTGAAAAGATTCTGCGTGCAAACGTTTCGACGTCCGATAAACTACCCTTTCTGCGCTCTAATAATCTGCTCCAAAATGTTCAACTGCCCAATATAATGAATGCGCCCAAACACATCCGAGTACAAATTATGAAATCTCAGTACTGAAACTGTCTTGAGTGCAAACGTTTCTGTGTCCAGCCATCAACGCGTTCTACGCACAACCAACCTGCTCCAAAATGTTGCTCTGGGCAATACCATCCTGGAGTACGAACTTCTCTACACCCAATAGAATTAATGCCCCCAACAAATCTGAGTACGTAAATGCGTAGGCTTTACAACATCTCAGCACTAAAACTATTTTGCATGCAGACGTGTCAACGTCCAACCATCAACCCGTTCTGCGCTCTAACAAACTGCTCCAAAATGCTCCTCTGCCCAATATAATTAATGCGCCCAAACTCATCTGAGTACAAATTATAAAATCTCAGCACTGAAGCTGTCTTGAGTGCAAGCGTTCCTGCGTCCAACCATCAACGCGATCTGCGCACAAACAACCTGCTCCAAAATGTTACTTTGGACAATAACATCCTGGCGTACGAACGTTTCTTCACCCAGATAAAGAATGCCCCCAAATCTGAGTATGAAGGTGTCTATGCCTTACAAAATCTCAGCACTAAAACGATTCTACGTGCAGACGTTTCAACGTCCAACCATCAACCCGTTCTGCGCTCTAACAGTCTGCTCCTAAATGTTCCTCTGTCCAATATAATTAATGCACCCAAACATCTCTAAGTACAGAGATTGCTTCGTTTATAAAATTGCAACAGCAAAACTGTGTTGAGTTCAAACGTTCTTGCATCCAAATGGGTTTATCTCCACTCAATATAATTAGTACCCCAACAAATTTGAGTATGAAGGTCCCTCTATCTTACAGTATTTCAGCACTAAAATATTTCTGCATCCAAACATCACCCCGTTCTGTGCACGAACAATCTGCGCCAAGATGTTCCCCCACCCAACGTTATCCTGGCGTTCAAGCGTCTCTCAGTATAAACCATGTACCCAAAAGTCTCTATTATATAGGTGCAAACCTTGTACCTAATAATGTCTATGCATCCAAACGGGGCCGCGTGCAAGCATTTCTGTGTCCAACCTGCAGTCCGTTTAAATGTAAGCCTGCATCCATATGTTTCTGCGTCTGTATGCTCGTAGGGCCAATAATATTCGGCGCCCAAAAATCTGCGTCTATATGTTTGTTTTCCTAGTAGTATACCTGTGCTCAGATGGGTCTCAGTCCAGTATAATCCATTTGTTCTGGGCCCAATCGTTTCTGCATTCAAACGCTACCTCATCCAAATGTATTCCTGCTGCACCCAAACTTTTCCGCGTTCAAACGTACCTATTTCCTTTAATATCTCTGTAGGAAGATGCCCCTGTACCCACGAGATTCTAACTCTCTTTCTTTCTCTTTAGCCTCTAAGAAATTCCGTATTAAACGTCGACCTCCCACAAGTCTACTTGTCTAATATCATCTGAACGTCCAAACGCCCCTGCACCAATACAGAGACGCCCAAATGTTCTGGGCTAGGATTTTATTCTGCAGATGTTTTTAACAAAGCTCGCACTAACAGATCGACCTTAAATCAGATGTTTAAACAAAAATTCATTAGAAGCAGAGGTTTTACAAGTATGACGAGGTAAAGCATTCCCGAGAAATGTTTTATTTAATTTTATCCCAGTACACGTAATTTCTCATGCTTTTATTGTACGTATAAAGATATACATTTATCCTACATTATGACCCTATTTTAATTAATTTTTTGCCCTGCTCTTGGGCATGTATCTTAATTGGTCTGTTTACTTTAACAATAAACTTTAAAAAGTAAATTTAAATTCAACCCTTTGTTAGAAACTTTAAATCCGTGATACTATTTTTCATCGCGCCTCTAACGCAATTAAACAGTTTCCATACCGAATACATTTCTTTGCTCTAAAATTGAGAAACTTTCTTAATTATGTGTACTTAAAGCGTTATATTTGTACATCTTTTAATTATAAGTCCGTTGTTTGTTTAATTAATGTACCAATCTTCTTGTAATTCATTAATTTCCTCCAGTGCGGATCACGGAAAACGGAGAAATGGTCGCCGTTAAAATGGCTCTCTCGGGCTCGTTAAGTCGAATGAAAAGCAACCCTTCGCCGATACATAATGCGTTTAATGATGTCAGACGGCATAACATACTATGAAATATAACTGGAGATAATCTAAGATCCATTAGCAACATTAATATATAAAGTGACTGGAGAATAACGACGGATAATGCACTCTCCAGAAAGTCCTACCGAAGCCACGGGATCAAATCGCTTAATGTATTCAAACTACGAACGGCAAACCTCAGAGCACTTTGGAATAACTTCGTCTTAGCAATTGGACACAACAGGTTGTTTTGGTTTCCGTTCTAATTAACTGGGAGGTGCGAACATCAAAAACAAACCCAGCATATTTAGACTAACTAGAAAGCCATGTGGATGTTTTATTGCTTATATTAAGAAAAACTCTGCACGAATTTGTTTTCATAAGTGTTCCCATCCGGAATAACATACTTATTAAAATACGGGTTAAAATATTAAAAGCTTTGACACAGTGTTTATGCACCTCTTTGAAGATTAATTTATGGCACCATTCGCGTCAAACTCTTATAAAGAAATCGTGTTTGTTAGGGAAAGAGTTAATACTCTGAAAGCAGACGCAAATTTTACGATAAAATCACGGTGTTGACTTTCCCAAATTTAAAGCGGATTAGGGAAGTCTTCCAACCGCCGAGGATGACGTCAAAATACTTACAAAAGTGGGCGTGCATTGTTATGCAGAATTTTAGTTATTTCGCACTCAAGTAACGCTAATAGTGCTATTCAGGCTTTAATTCCACTTTAGCCATGTCTGGAAATTAGTTTATCTCTGCGTTCTCGAATGTAGTGTAAATTAAATTGTCTTGTAAATGCTAAAAGGATTATTACCGGATTTAATGCCGACCCTGCAATTGAAACTTATTGAACGACGTCTTTTAATAGACACTGCAGCACTATTTCAACGATTTTTAAGTAATTGTCAATATTTGATTTAGATGCAGATATAGAACAAACGCAATTCAACGCAATGTATATTCATGAACTACATAACAGTATAATAGATTTACTGTGTTACTTGTTACTCTCCGGTAGTACTTGTAAGCACTCCACAACCGTGGCAGCTTCATATTGCTTTCAGTAGAATTCTGCATATTGGCACGTGCAAAACCGCAGAAATATAATGCTCTAGTACGATCGTAACAACAATAACTATACTACTACTTGTTTGACGAAGGTAGCCTCATACCGCTTTTTCTTGAAGTTCAGCAGTAGCTTCTCTCTAGTCGATTTTCTTCGTTATCGAGGAGTCGTGATTTATGTATCAATCTCGTATCTCGTTTCGTAGTTTTTATATTAATTGGTTCTTCTGATCGTTTCTCGCGATCTTTCTCAGTTTTCGGCATTCCTTACGTTTTCTTCGAGTGGGGCACCTGTGGCTTCCTTGATCTGATCGATCCATCGTTTTGGTGATCTCCCACGAAGTCGTCTTCCTCTCAATTGCCCCTGAATCATCAGCTTTTGCAGATTGTTGTTGTCTCTAGTAATGTGACCGAAATATTGTGATATTCTTCTTTGGATGATAGTAGCCAGTCTCATTGGTATCTTTATTTCTGCTATAATTCAATGGTGCGATGGGCGGTCCACGGTATGCGCAACATTCTCCTCCAGCACCACATTTCGAAGGCATTGATTTTCTTATTGTTTAGTTCTTTTAAGATTCATGCTTCTGAGGCATGTAGTACGATGAGTACGTTTGCATTATTTTGATTTTAGTAGTGGTAGTGATATCTCTATTTTTCCATATCTTATTCAGCTTCGTTGTTGCGGATCTACCTAAGTTTACTCGTCTATTGATCCCTTCGATGCTAATAACCAACTTGATGATAAGTGATCCCAAATGCGAGGCGTATTTTTTAAAATAAGGTCCGTTTTTTAATAAGAAGCAAAATACTGTATCATTAAAATATATTTTTTCTACACACATTTATCTACTTTTCTACATAATTTCCATTTTTGTTCAAACATTTGTCATACGGCTCAACAAGTTTTTGAATTCCGACGTCAAAGAAATCTGCCGCCTGTGAAGAAGCCCAATCCATGACTGCAAACCTTCAGAAATCAGAGAAAATCGTCCAGGGCGTGGCTCATCATGCACATTAACCCGCCCATCCTTGAACATTCTCACCCACTTTCGAACTTTACTGTCACTCATAGCATTATCATCGTAAATTTCACAAACCTGACGGTGAATTTCCGCTGCTGACAAGTTTCTTGCACTCAAGAATCGAATTACAGATCGTATCTCACAGTCGGCGGGCGACTTAATTTTCTTAAACATTATAAACTTCTACAGCTCAGCATACAGACAGACGATACGGCTGCAAATGGCGTCTAACGCGCGCAAAGCATGCTGGGAGCAGGCGCGCAAGAGCACTGCGGCGATCACGCGTCATTCTCACTCTCAATCACAAACGGACCTTATTTAAAAAAATACCCAAGTGGTATATCTTGAAATGGTTGTACATGTTGGGGGTTATCCGTGCGTTGGATCACCACGATCCTAGTTTTATCTTTATTTAGTTTTAATCCATAGTTTTCGCTTTCTATTTCTGCTCTTTGTAAAAGTTGACGCCACCGTTCCAGTTATCGAGTACTTTCCTCGTTATTCCTTCTCCATAAATATTGAATAGTAGAGAAGATAGTATGCATCCTTGCACAACAGTAGCAGTCACACTTTCATATTACTACATGCGGAAATCCATAATGGTAATGTTATACTATTTTTGTAGTATTCCTCAATATTACCACTATCGTACTATACAGTGGGCACCAAAAATGTGCAACATACCAAATAAAACTGAAAGAAACAAATAAAAAATGTACATCTGTATGTCAAAATAATATTCCGACAATGTGCTTTTAAGAGATGACGCCATCGGCATTATTTTGAAACGGTATCTTTAATTTTTTTCCTGATTTGGATAGATCTGCAATTGTCTAAATAACAGTATGACCATTTTAATACCTTGCATAAGAAAATTTGAGAGAAATAAATCATTTAATGTTTAGAAACACTTTGTTGACAAATTGTAACAGCAGTATCAAAATGAGTTAAACAAATTCGTTTTAGAAAACATATGGGGATACAAGGTGTGAAATGCTATCCACTATTGACCTGGTCAACATGGTTAGAAATTACAATATAAGTTATGTAAATATGCTATGACTCATTTAGCAGACAAACAAGGCATAGGGGTTTTAATTTATCCTGGGTGAAATCCTTACAAGGAGTGTGTGATAATTATGTTTAATGCGAAGTATCCCAATCCAGATCATGCGATCAACCACTAGTGAAATTCAAAGAAAATTTAGAGAGATTGGAAATGTTATAGATATTCCAAAAAGTGATCGTTCAAAAGCGATGAATGAAGGCAAGAAAATTGACATTCTTCTACAAATCTAAGAAAACCCCAATTCGGCTTCCTGACGAGTCACAGCTGAAAATTATGTCAATCAGGGTTAAGTACAGGTTACTGAGAGAACAATAGTTCCATCCTTTTAAAATTCGGCTTATTCACAAGCTCAGTGAAGATGCTCCTGGTCGACGTCTACAATTTTGCGAAATAATGATGCACATTCTTCAAACAAATGAACGTTGCTATCACCACATCCTTCTTAAGGATAAACCATTTTTGAATGGAACAGTTAACCGTCAGAACTGCTGCGACTGGAGTAAAAAAATCCTCATTGGATGGTTCAGGCACACACCCAACATCCACAAAAAGTAAAACGTATGGGCTGTAGTAGTGACCACCATAAAAATAGGTCCTGTCTTCTTTAACGGTAACCTGGAGAAAGGTATTTACAATTTCTCGAAAATTATCCTATTCCAGAATTTATGATACTTTACATGATCCTGATAGTTAAACAATGCTCTTTTGTATCAACAAAATGCCGCACCACCATATTATGCGCGTCCTGTCCGCGACTTTTTGAATCATTGTTTTCCTACAAGGTGGATCGGTAGACGATCTCCAACAGAGTGGCCGGCTAGATCGCTGACCTTAGGTACACATCTCGATTATTTTTTATGGGACTATTTAAAGTCAAAAGTTTGTTCTTCGTCTGCTTCTTCTTCCCAAGCCCTCACATCCAATCTTGAATATATCACTCTCGATTTAGTGCGATGTTAATCCATGTTAATCCTGATTTTCTTTTAAAATCGTCGTATCAGCGCATTGGCGGTCGTCCTCTGCCTCTCTTGTGTTCGTACGTGCTCCAGTTTTATTATTTTACTTCAGACTATACCGTAAAGTAGACTTTACGGTACTAATTTGAGTCCGAGAAATGGCACATTACGGTACCAGGTACTGTAATGTTACTTTACTGGACTGATCTTTTGTTTCTCTTAAATAATCAAACTCACATAGGAACGTATTCGCTAAAATAACAATTTATTTTATAATAAAATGATTAGATTCCTAATTCATTCAAAAATGACATTTAAAATTTTAATTTTTCTTTTTATTTAAAATCGTTAACAGTATGAAATAAAACGTAGTACGGTACACGTCCGTGAAGTTATTATTACGGTACTCATTTTGATATTCTTGACTCGGCTCCTTCGTCGCCGCGACCATAAACATCTAACTCGTACCGTAATAAATCACTTCCCGGACTTGTAACGTAAATTACTATTACGGCTTCATCAGGTTACATCACTTCTGGCTACATGCCCAACGTATCGCCATTTGAGGGATGCTATTCTTTCTCCTACATCTGTCACTTTGGTAATGGCTCTTATTCTGTCATTTCTTACTTTATCTCTCCTTGTTATCCCCATCATCAATCTCTTCATCCCCCTTTGAGCTACTCTCAGTATTTCTATATTGCCTTTTGTTGTTGTCCAATTCTCTGCCCCATATGTGATGGCTGGCAGCACGCACTGGTTGAACACTTTAGTTTTGAGGTGTTGAACAATTTTTTTGTCTTTGAACATGAAACTTAATCTTCCGAATGCCATCTAGCCTAATCTTATTCTTCTTTTTATTACTTCTTTCTGGCTTGCACCTGGCTTGCTCTTCCCAGTCCTATTCTTGTCCTAAATATGTATATTGTTCCATTTTTCCTATTTCTGTTTCTGCTGGCCACTGTCACTCGCGTTGCTTGTCCTGTGTGCATTATTTTGGTTTTTGTTAAATTTGTTCTACTAAATCAGAAAACGTCGAAGATTTGAAAAATCATATTAGACGGGCAATTCGAATAATTGCTGAAGATGTCACTCATAATTCCATGAGTGAATCTGTGGATAGACTTGCTTATTCTCAAGAAGTAAATGGGTGGAATTCTGAGTATTTACTTTGATACTTGAAGTTGTTTTCCCAATTTAAAATATTCTGTCTATTTTGCTGTTTATATCTTATTGTTTATTTTGGTTATTGATTAAAGTTTCAATTTCTTCCTTGCACTCTAATAAAAGTGATTCTAAACCTCTTATTTGTTATTCACAAATGTTTCTATGTAGTGTGGTCAAAATTTTTACACTGTCATTTAAACAATTGGAAAATACATCCAAACCAAGGCTATGCGGGTGCCACTTAAAATGTTGACGCCATCATTTTAGAACAAATGAATTCGGAAAACGCTGATATTGACATAGAAATCTATATCTTTAAAAAAGGAAATCGATTATGGATGTTTCAAAAAATTATTTGTTTTAATTGGTATGTTCAATACTTTTGGCACACACTGTATGTGATATTATAAAATACGAATTATTTTAAAGAATGCGTTTCTAAATGTCATTTTTAATAGTGATTCCATATTAATGCTTCTAAACCTCAATAACAACAATATTCGGATACTATTTTTGTGTAATATACTGGGTATTAATGAATTGCAGGGACAAACATTTTTTGTTAATAAATGTATGGTCAAAAGCGATTCCTTTCAGGGATAGAGCTTTTCAAAGATTCTTTAAGAAGCGCCTAAATGTAGGCAACTCAATTTACTACCTGCTATTTGTTTCCATAACGACGGAGATTAATACAGGATAAATAGAGCACCCTTTCCCACTTTTCAAATTCAAATTAAATACGAAAAAACAAATTATAAAAGGTACAAAAAGAAACGAATGCAAGAAAAGTCAAAAATATCGCAACAATATCGAATTGTGTCGAAACTGACAAAATAATTTAAAATGCGCAATTTCGTTTGCCTATTTTCAAGTACTTCTTAAACAAATCTTTAAGAGTCTATATTTTCTATCTTTAAATTTAATTTGAATTTGAAAAATGGGAAAGAAGGCTTTATTTATCCTGTATTAATTTCCGTCGTTATGGAAACAAATAGTAGGTACTAAATTGAGTTGCCTACATTTAGGCACTTCTTAAAGAATCTCTGAGAAGCCCTGAAAGGAAACACTTTTGACCATACATTTATTATCAAAAAAATGTTTGTGTTCATGTATACTTTAAGCCCTAGAAAATTGTCCCTGCAATTCATTAACACGCTGTATAATACTCTAACTCTCACGGTAAATATTATATAGGAGACTCGAAAATAAACATCACAATACCTTGTGAAAGACCATCGTAATCATGATTCCATGTTAGTGCCTGCAGAGTTTCACAATAACAGTAGCCTTATACTGTTTTGATAGAAGTTTCAGGAACACTATTTAAAAATTATTACATATGAATTTCCATCACAACAGTGTTCAATTATTACTACATGTAAAAAAATATTGAGACACTGTTGTGATGGGCACTACAAATCTATTGTTATTAGACGTGGCGTGAACAACGTGACGGACAAATGCGAGTACTAGTCAGACAGTATTTAAGTTAAGCAACCATACGCACGGTCACCAGTTAGATGAGTGACCGAGAACCTATGCTAAGACGCCGCTATCCCGGTGCCCTTGATAGTAACTAAAAACGTCGCCTCTCTGCTAGGTTACTGCGTCGCGGCACTAACTACCTCAAGTAGGATCAAAGTAGCAGCCGGGTGTGGAATCAAACTTTCCGATATCCGCGCAGAACATTTCCCATACGCACTTTACCTTTCACTACAAATGGAACACCATAGTCGTAAACAGATACTATTTAGTCTTGTACACTACAATAACGATCTGGTATTACGTATTAGATGCGATACCCACTGTTTGTGTAACTCCGCAACAACGGTAGCATGATAGTGCTTTCTGTAGAATACCACAATAGCACTCTGGCATTACGTATCTTTTTTCATTCATTCATACTATCGTACCCCCTCCGTAACCGCTTTCGCATTACGTCAGGGATATGCGGGTGTCCCTTACATACTAGCCATACATAGACTATGCACCCTAAACTTAGCCTCAGCCGGGGTTCGACCTCACGGCTGCTCAAGCCGCATTTTACTGTGACCTTCACTGGCAGCGGGAATTCGTCCCATCGAGGTCCCTGGCACGTATTAGATTTTACTGACTTCTTATTAATACACGAAAAGAGAAAAAACAATTTTTTATACGAGATTTTAAAGTTAGGATTTTATTTACCTTTATTAAATAATAATTCCAATTGAAGATGCAAAAATCTTCATTGTTGTTTTAAGTTACCCTTTTATATTCATCTTAACTAGAATAAGAATAACGATAAAAACTTTATCTTTCTAGATTTCGATTTGATGTCGAGCGGGCGTAAAATTATAGCAGCGCGACTGAAAATTTTTTATCGTAATGTCTGCAAATATTTTAGCGAAATGTGATCAAGCAGACGCCGGATGGTAATTTTTTGTTCGCTTCTGTTTTATAAATTTCTGATTTATTCCAAACTTGCGGCGCCAGGTGTGAGTTTTGCGTAAATTGTACGTTTTTAGCACACCTTAATCCACTTATACTACAGTTTTATAAAGTTTTCGAAACACTGATATGTATGTAGGTATGAGGAAAACTTAATAGATTAGCTTCTTAAGTATCTCCATTATTTAGCTTTTTATTACCCAAACAGAATGTTTTGCAGTTTGTTGATGCTTCATGCAGTTCTGTTTATAGTAGTTTAATATTTATGTAAGTTTTTGTAATGCTATTTTCTACTCTATATACGTCTATATTCACTGTTAGCTATTGCTTCTCCTATATATTTTTTGCTAGTTATTATATTTCCCTTTCTTCATTTTCTGATCTTCTGGGTTAGTCGTTTCTGTTCATTACAAATTCATAATCTTTCCTTCTTTCTGTTCTTCCTTGTTCGACGTAGCTTCTTCTTTTCAGCAATTGATTTTTTCTTCACTTTTCTAATATTTCCAGTCCTTGCTGGCAAAAACCCATTTTTTTTTAATACGATTGATTGTAGACGGTGGTTTAAGTTTATATACTTTGGAAAATCCCTTACCACCACGATATTTAGAACACCTAGATATGTATTTTGGGGACTACGCTACCATCTTCAGTAGGAACTCGATCTAACTGAAGTAACTTGGCTCAGGAATACCTCTGGGGGTAAGTCCTTCATCAAGTCAACAGTTAAAATCCAATGCTAATAATCTAACAAACAAAGGCTTAAATACTATCTCTCCGTTAAGGTTCGTTACGCCTAACCGGATAACGAATTATTTTCAACAAATAAACTAAATCTGAGTTAGGAATTGGCCCATTATCTGAATCTAAGAATCTCCCTATTATTAAAAATATGAATGCTCTCATAGCAATTTAATTCTTTTGTTGAAAACACTTCCATTAACAACTTTAGATTTTCTCCTATGATACTGTGTCTTGTCTCGTAAATATGTTGGGCAGCACTTGATGTATCAAACCTATGATTTTGTTTAGTTTGCCCAATATATTTTCCGTTACAGTCAGAACAGTCAATTTCGTAAATCCCCGACTTTCCCAAAATTTCCACTTTGTCTTTAGGATTTCCCGACAAGTTCCTAATGTTGTTATTTGAACAAAATACAATTTTTGAATTGATTTGTTTGCATATTTTATCAAGGGATGGAACTGAGTTTTGATGAAAATTCTGGTGATTTCTTCAAAGTTGGAACTTTGTAAAGTCGTGGAATTACGAAGATTTAACGTTAGCTCACGCTTTCTAATTAAATTATCAATGACGTCCTCCATTGTAGGAAGCAATATTTTTTGATATACCGGTATTCCATCCGGTATCGATTTGAATTTAATGGAAAGGTAACTAGTCTATGAACTAAAAAAAGTAGAGGCCGCCAATTTATATTAAAAACAATGGTTTGAGTCATTAGTTACTAATTTATTGAATAGGAATAAAAATTGTGACACCAGCAAAACGAGGACGAGAGGAGGATAACAGCTAAGTGATCACGTAGTCTAGTATTGTAGCCTAGTCAAATCTAATAGACTCACATAGGGTCCCCAAATTTGCACGGTAGTAGGCAATGACCGCAAATTAGGTAGGTTCGACACCCAACACTGCGGGGTGCGGTCAAGCAGACCAACAATAACAGAAGGCAGGAAGATACACACGGAAGAACACACACCAGGACCCACACGGCAAAAATCAAAGCCGGAAATATAATACCGGCCATGGAATGGGAAACAGTGCTAACGAACAGAAACAAACTGACATGACGGTGCGGAAAATTTCAGGAGATGGAAACTGTTTATTCAACACTGGGAATGTAATGTAAAACGCAAAATCGCGTAACGGTCCCGGGTGCGTACTCAAAATCCCATTAATGCGTAGCTTACTAACTACTCGGTGTTGCAACAGCGTTGCCTTGCGGTATACATTGCAGGCATGCTAACGTTGTGCAATGCCCCACCCGATCCCGTCCTATCCCGGAAATTCCTACCCACCTACTGGCATGGGGTGGGCCTGGCGTAATCCAGGATCGACTCTCGAGTCACCTCCATGTCAGATGATGATGATTTATCTGAAACCTGACAAAGGTAATGGAGCCGTTATATTGAACAAAAAAAATAAATTTGAGAGATGTTGGATGTTATGTTCAATAACGGTCCTTACAGACAGTTAACCGAAAATCTCTTAAGGAGTATGATCAGCAAAACAAAAGAAACTTTTTTATTTAAGCTTGTTAGATTATTAGCATTGGGATTCCATTGTTGACTTGCTGAAGAACTCATCTCCAGAGGTTTTCCCCAGGAAAATTACTTAGTTAGTGCAAGCTCCTACTGCAGATGACAGCTTAACTGCCAAAATACGTATTTAGTAGTGGTGGTAAGGGGTTTTCCAAAGTTTATTTATTTTTCTTTTATTTGCTAAGTATTCTGCTATTCTAATTTTCCACGTTATTATCGTTTTGTTTTCCGTTGTTTCCATTCCATTTATTTTCTTAATAATTAACTGTTCCAATACTGTTGCCGTTTGTAATTTTCCTGTTTTGTTATGATGTTGTTCGTTTTCCTTCCCATTGTTCTCGCTTCCGTCTTTTTCTCCTGTAAAATCCTTTACCAAATCAATTACTATGTATTTTCCCAATTTTCATGGTAAGTTACGTTTGATGGTTATTTTAAGAATTAAATATGTATTGCGGCTTTTTACATATCTTCATGTACTTTTTCTTTGTTGTCTTATACCTTCGTTTCATCTCAGTAATACAGCACCTTCATTTCTTTTAGTTCTTCTTCTCCTAGCTCCTAGTTTTCATTATTCATCTTTTACACACTAATTATCGTATTAATGTACACGCGAGTTTGTTTTGTTATTTTTATTCACTGACTTTCATTGCTTATTTATGTCGTTTCGCTTAATTTTATTTTTGATGCTTAATCATACTTTTGCGTTCCCTTTTACTTGCTTCTTCATTTTTATGGTTTTCTCTTTCCTACAGCAAGGTTTCCGTTATTTTGCCATTTGCGTATTGTCCATTGTTTGGCTTTTCTTTATTTTCATACTTGAACGTCATTCGTTTATTTATTGCTTATTGTTTCTATTTGTTCTTCCTAATCATTATCCATCTTCGGTAGTTTCTTTAAACATTGGGATTTATTACATTCTTTTTTCTTTTATTACATTAAAAATTTTTCTTGCAATTAATATTTCCACTTCCTTCGACGTCTTACTTAATAATTTATTTATTATTTATTCCCCGTTATATTTGCTTCTTCTTTCTAGACACGCTTGTATCTTCTATGCTCTGTGGTAGTAGTTCATTAGCCTTTCTCTTCCTCTTTTTTTTCCAATTTTTTATATTTCTTGAAATTCTTACTCAGTAACCCATTGATTATCAATGTTTCATTCTATTTTACCTTCTGTAACTTAGTAATATATTATCTCCTTCATTTTTAATAAATATTTATTCTACGAAGGTACCTTCAGAAGCGCGCCAGGTGGCACGTGGAAGAAAAATTGACCCTCAATACGCATGCGCATATTTGAGGTCGTTGCGTTCATCAAGTGTATTTCGAGAAGCGGAAGTATGGAGACGTGTTCTAGTGCTATGTCAACGCGAGTTTAACAGCGTGTTGTTATCGAATTTTTAACTGCTGAAAAAGTGACTCGTACTGAGATTCATCGTCGTTTAAAAACTGTTTATGGTGACGATGCTGTTAATAGGTCTACTGTAAATCGATAGGTAATAAAATTTTGTGGTTGCGAGCCTGGAAAAGCCATAATTGTTGATGAAACACGCAGCGCAAGTCCGATCACTGCCACAGACGATAAACATCGCAAACTCGTCGACGATTTGATTCAAAATGACCGGCGTATCTCTCAAAAGCGTGTCGCAAACCATATTGGAATATCCAAGGAACGTGTCGGATTCATTATTGAACAATTGGGATACCGTAAAATCTGTGCACGACGGGTACCACGCCGTCTCACAGACGAGAACAAACAGCGTCGATAGGAATGCTGCGAGCAACTTTTGCAGCGCTACCGTGACGATGGAGACGACTTTCTTTTAATATTGTGACGGGGGACGAGTCATGAGTCTATCATTACGACCCGAAAGAGAAACGACAGAGCGCTGAATATCGACAACCGTCTTCTCTTCAGGAAAAAGTTTAAAACACAACCATCCTCAAAAACACTTCTTTTGACTGTGTTTTGGGATGCTCACCGAGTTTATGTGACCGATTTTCGGGAACGAGGGGCAACGGTAAATTCTGCTCAGTACATACAGACTCTAAAACACCTCCGACGTCGAATTTGTCGTTTTAGAGGCTACCTGGCACCAATAATCTTGCAACATGACAACGCTCGTCCACATACCTCGCGCAACTGGAGAGGCTCTGCGCAACTTGAAGTTTGAACCGATTCCACACCCTCCTTATTCCCCTGATCTTGCGCCGTGTGATATCTATTTATTTCCTCTATACAAGAGAGACCTCAAGGGTAATCATTACACCTCGGACGATGAGGTGAAGGCAGCTGTCCTGGATTCGAGAAAAGCCGGAAGAATTTTTCAGTGACGGAATGAAAAAACTTGTTACACTTGGCAGAAATGTGTTAGCCTTAACGGTGACTGTGTTGAAAAATAAATATATGATTTTGAAACTTAAGAATTGTACTTTAATGTACTTTTTGCTATTTGTTTTTGTTCGCGCTCTACAAGCATGTATGCATTAGTTTTCAGCCTACCCTCGTATTTACTGCTTATCTTCCTTATTTACTACAATTGTTTACGTAGCAATTCATTTTGTACCACTTTTCCTAACTATCGCTTATCAGCATATATAGCTTTTTCCTTCTTTGCAGGTGATTCCTGGTTGCTCTGTCCATTTTCTCGTTTTCTTTCCATCTTACATCATTCGTCTTCCTACTCTTTGTTGCTATCCCAATTTATTATTGTAGTAGCTTTTTCTTCGTTTATGTTTTCTTTTTACACGTTCGACTTAATTTTTTCCTTAGTAATAACTTCAAGTTTTTACTTTTAATTTACAGTGTTTGTAAATTGATCTTTTATTAACTTTTTCCCGGTTTGTTGTTGAATTCCTTTGTTCCTCTCCTAGGTTTAATAATTTAATGGGTTAATTTGTTCTACTTATTATTTTATTTTAATCACTTGTGCTTATACACCTGTAATTATTTATTATTTGTTCCCCTGTTTCATTCATTAATTTTTTGTTAGTTTATAGTAATTTATATGATTATTTCCTTCTTCTGCCTTTATGGTGCAACTGGCTTCTGTGTTTCCTTTAATAATTTCTATTTCTATTTGGTTTGTCATATTTTGACTATAGTTCATTTTGACCAATTATTACTTACCTGTTTCATGAATTTTTGTACTTAATTAAGATTGTACAACAGTAGTGTAGCTTTAAACACATCAAAATTTAATGGGTTTTTTGCACCATCACCTTAGTCTTGGTCTATAATTACCGATGATTCGTCCCTGTAGTCTTATCTTCTCGACACGTGTTTGACTAACTAAAATATATGTAACGGGGGCACCTTTAATTTTCCGATTATCACAATTCTTTTCGAGTGTTTCTTCCAATCCGATCCATAAAAATTAGCACTTCTTTATTAATGGCTTCTGCAATCATAGGCTGCACCAGAATAGGTCCACGTAGAGTCAATTTTCGCTGGGACGACCTTATTAGAGTTTGCCTACTAATTTTATTATGTTTGCCGAACAAACCTTCTGGGGAAGCAGCGATTGCAGTTCGCAGTAGCGTTTTTAAATCGCGAACCACTTAAACGCGAATTGTGAGTAATCCGATTGAACAATTATAAGTGAAAACATACTGTGGCCTGTTAAACAGCGCTTTGCGAATACCATAAGGGGTTAGTTTCAGCATCCCTGTTGCGGTAGTATTCGAATATAATTGAGTTAAATAATCCGCATTCATTCGTTTGCTTTCTGTATTAATGGCTAGCGGCGCGGTTTTAGTTGCGTTAGAATGAGATTAGCACAATCCCTCAGAACAAGCCCATTAATACTTTCAAGTTAATGTAACGAACACGCAGATGAGGGTGAGAAGTGCTTCGGACTGTTTTTGTTCCTACTTCCCATCTGCATCAAATTTAATTTAAATGCCCGCCGCCAGACAGAATTTCCGCTTAGAATTTTGGTGTGTAATTGATTAATTACGGTTCACATTCGGAATGATAAATCGAATTGAAAATGTTATTGGAAAATTGAACCCTGGAGGATACGATTGCTTTTTCCATAAAGTGTGGGATTCCAAAGACGAATTGTCTCTAATAGTAATAAAAATAAAAGTAAGTAATATCGTTTGTAATAAAGTTTCACCTTGTGTTGTAAATCCTGACAATTTAATTAGCACTCTGGTTTCGTTTAAATATTAACTTAATATCGCTTTATTATCTCCGGAGAGATTTTGCCCTGCAGAAACAGCGTTTCAAATTTTACAGAAAGTATTTACCATAATTGTGATATAATCCTTAGAAATCGTCTCGCAATATTAGAAAACAGAAAATGTTCAGAATTATTGTTATTTATTTAAAGAACGCATACTTAATTCATGTAATTATGCGTAATTGAAGGCTACTTTACGCAAATTTTAGCTGTTACATTAACTGATCTGAATTTACATGTTATTCGTGTAAATTTGGAACAAATACGGCCAATGCGATTGTAACGTAAATATTCATCCGTCTCTACAGAAAACCTCTACATAAATTTCTTGATTTAATTTACCGAAAGTATTCTTGCAAAAATCAAATAAATGTAAAATATAATTTAACGTAATTGCAGTCCATTTTGGAATAGTTACAGATAGTGATTGAATTACAGAAAGCAGTGTAAAATATTTAAAAAATTCGAATCGAATAGAGCTTTGCTAGCCTAATTGCAACCTAATTAAATTTCACATCCAAAATATGTGAACCCACATATGTATGGTTTGATTTTTTATTAGCAGGGTCTGCATCATTGCAATCTGAGCTAAATATAATTCAGTTAATGTAATTGAAGCCACTATACACATTCTAGTATTATTGTAAGTTTGCTACAAATTAAGCGTAATTGCAGCGTAATTGGGTCTTAATTTAATGACTTAACTCATTCTAAAGGCACGAATACAACATAATGTTGGCTTAATTAGAAGCTATCTTAAACAAATTTTATTACTTATACAAGCTAATTCAATTAAAAACCTTAATTGTTCATAATCAGTTAGCCCGATTGCTATGCAAGGTAATGCCTCATCAACGAATTGACAGTTATATGTGCTGGTTTTCTAATAAATATCTGCATTTTTGGAAGTCTGAAACTAATGAAGTATATTTAACATAATTGTGGCATAAATAAGGTCATCTCAAAATCATATTTCAAGTTTTATTTAACAATAACAGCTGAAACACATCAATTTTGTATGAATCTGGCATGTCAAGAGTATCCAACTAGGAAGTTTTAAGAGTTACTCAAATTAATTTAATGATAAAACCCATTCTAAAGCGCTCATCTGTGAGCACCAGAGCGTAAATAGCGTAATTATACATGAAAGCTATATGTAGGAAATTTTAGAAGCAACGTGTACTAATCTAATTAATTATTGGATAATTTAAGAACATGTTGTGCTTACTGGTTTAATATAAACCCATACAAGAGCAGTCGTGTAAATATTGCAAGAATAGAGCACAGTTGACGTATTTCTGACGTAATTGAGTACCATATCAAAAACAACTTAAAAATTACAACTACATATATTAACTCACGGCAATTCTATAGCACTCTTATAAATTAGATCGTGCTTAAAGTCAAACCTTAGGAGTTAAACTATTCTATTGCAACAATATTGCAAATCTGACTCCAATAAAGTGTAGCTAGTGTAATTACGTGTTACCGGCCAAACGAGATTTTCCGTCGTCCCGTAACCGGATAGGTGGAAAAAGACCAGCAGCTTAGCTCAGAGGAGTACGGGGAGTTCGCGGAAATCGCTTAAGGGAGGAAATCTTCCTAGTTGTGTACAGAGGGGGTTAAAATTAGTGGGCGCCACCTTCCAAATACAGCTGATTGTAGGTCCTCGTGAAGGCCGAGAGGCCAGCAGCTTACGGGAATCGGACTCACCTTTATTGTGTCTCCTCCTATATATATGAAGCTTGCAAAATTCATGCACTAACAAATACAAATACAAAATAATAAAAAATATACTGAATTTTAAAACATATATTATGAAATTATTGGCAATACAAAAGAATGACAGCAAACGGTGATTTTAATAACTCTATTTTACAGATAGTCAAATTGAGCGCTCAAGCAAAGGGACTCGCCGTCACTGGCGCATGTAATTTGTTCAAACGACTACGTGGCCATGGGCGTCAGAGCTTACACAAATAATATAATATAGACATAATTAACCTTTACATTTAGTAATACTCCCTTGTTACAAACAAGAAAAAGTTTCAGTCGCCTGTAATTTTGCAAGTTTACGCGTAAAAAAAGGGTTTCCTCTTCACTACCCAAAGAACTGGTACTTTCATCGCAACAAAAAACCTTAGTTTCTTTACCTTAATTTGTAGTAACGAGGCGGAGACAGGCACAATTTGGTTTACAAGATGCGGGAACTGTCTGGAGATGTTTTCAGATCCGGGCAAAAAAGGTCGACGTTCTTCGGGAAAATTCCGAGACGAAATATCTGCGGCACAACGCTCATAGTTTGTTGCAGCAACAGCACTACCAAAGGGACAGGAAATGGGCTCGATATTAATCCGCCAAAGGCGATGGGCAAATTCGCAATGAACTGCCTTTTTTTTTGGGTTTAAAATCCTAGCGTACTTCTATGAATCCGACACTTGTCGATGTTCTGTTTTCACCCCATGGTAAAACAGCGAAACGAAAATAACACAAGGGATACCCATCGAAAAACCCCCAAGCTGCCCCTTGCAGCACTCAATTTATTAATGGCCCCCCGATTGATGGAATTTCGAAGACCGGAGTCTGGCTAAGATCTAAGGCCAACTAAAGAGCTAACGCGAAGTGAATCTGCATCTCCCCCAAAATATTGCACCATATTATAAAATATTCCAGAACGAAAATAACACGTGTAACTTGCGAGGGTCAACACAGAATCCCAAGAATTGTTTTTGAACTGCAAATCTAGCCTACAAAGGGAAACCTCTAAATTGGCCTCGTCATAACTCAATCTTTAAAAACAACAAAATAACCAAAACTGTTAACATACAAACGGCAATTAAAATAACGTTTTTAATTCCTATGAAGCGGCAATTAGAGCATGACTAATTCGGCCTGAGCGGTACAATCAAATGAACATAACATACGACCTAATAAAAGCTGACATTACGAAAGTTTTCACACTGATGTTTACTAAATTGCACAAAAAACAGACATAACCAGCGTAATTAAATGCCACTTCTTGAAAGTTTAAAAAATAATGTTTATAGATTTATTGACACTGTAGATGTGAAATGTAAATATCCTTCATTTCTGTCCAAGATTGTGATGAAGCTACGGGGAATTCAAAATAAATCTTAAATTGTAGACTATGCCATCTAAATAAATATTATACTATCCTATTCAACGACACAACTCATTCTAAAGCATTCTAATAAGTAGAACACAGAAAGTGTAATTAATTGATTATAAAATAATTAAAGATAATTATAAGAAAATATCAACAGCGTTAATTTATTGATTTAAAAACAAAATCAATATCTACCACACTTTTACACATCTAGAACAAATACTGTGACGTAGTTCACAATTTACTGTTTACAGTTAGAATGAATAATCGAATTGCAGAATTTATACTAATTTTTAAAAGAAATTAAGTTAAGGACTTAAATCATATATAGATCAAAATGAACATAGCGTAATTATGGTGTAATTAGTGTTTATTAATTCAGCAACCGAACTGCGGAAGCATACAAATATCATTCAAATAATGTTAGCATAATTGTGATCTAAGGACATCTCAAAGAAACTTTAATACCACACTTAATGATTTAATTGCGGAACTCATTCTAAAGTACCTACCTTTGCAAACCCGAATAAAGCTTAATTAGCTTAATTAACGAGTAATTAAAGAGCACCTCAAGAAAATCTTAACCATTATTCTGATTGATTTAATTACAGAACTCATTCTAAAGCACTCTTGCAAACATAAGACAAGTAGAACTTAATTAACGTAATTACAGGTTAACTAAAAACAATTCGGAAGAAAACTTGACAGTTATATTAAGGTATTTATTAGAAATGTCCATTTCTAACATCAGAAATGTAGTGAACATTAATGATATTGCGGTGTATTTCAAGGCTGCATCAAACACTTGCTAGAGTTAGAATTATTGATCTAATATTAGAACAAATTTTAATGGAAATAGATAGGGATTAGCGTAATTGAGAACTAATTAAGTACCCCACCATTTTATTTCTTGTCAGGTGTTGTTGCGTCCCTAAAAACTAATACCTATTTATAAATTTTAGTAAGCATAAATTGTTTTTCCTTCAGTAATTTGAAGAAATCTAATATCAGAATTCGATCATTAAAATAATTAATTACGCAGCTAATAGATTTGATAGAATGGTTAGAAAAATTACACATTACTAGCTTAACCGATGCTTAACAAAGGAGCCCTATGAGCAAATCATTTATAATTGATTAATTTCTAGGAATACATTAATTTTGACTAGTCTAAAGAAGATAAAGCCGCAATTTACACGTGATTTGCCGCAAACACTCTGACAATTACAGTTACCGCCAAATTATCTAATTTTAGTACTGCAGAAATAATATGCACATTTTTGAATTTGAAAGTAATTATGGGAAAATCTTACTCAATTCTTTCCCACTATAAGAAAAATTATCCAGAAGGAAGGAAAACACAAACAGAACAATTTTCAGTGTAATTCGAGTATTTTTTGAGGATAAGAATTAGGGCGCAATTAAAATAATTAAAGGGAGAAATCTATATTTATGCTTGCTCGTAGCTTTCATTATACGTTTCAGCTGAGGTTAAGAAGTTTTCGTATTGTATTTTCTTATAGGATAATTTTTGGGGCGTAAGCAGTTATAACAGCATAAAAAACTGAATTATTAAAAATGATATCCCCAGAGCGGGACAAAAAAGGGCATATTAAGGAAATACATCAAGCAAACTGTCTATGCCCTTAATCCATTACTATATAAAAAGCATACTAAAAAAATAAACAAGAAAATAAAGAAAAACGATCAAGTACGTGCTCTACTGCTGATATTGTCACGTTCTTTGTGAGTGATTGATGTATCGCCATGTTGATCCAAACTTTAACACCAATTACACAGCAAAGTCGGTTTCCAGGGTAGGGAAAATCATGTAAAATCTCTATTGTAACAAAATTCGCATTCCAAGCAATTCAAAAATGCCGTTGTCTATTTGCTTTGTGAAATTCCAAGTGGACGTACAGTTTTATATTGCCTGGTATTCGTTTGATCACTTTTTAAACCTTTTGCTCGGTATTTACGAAAAATAGATGGAATTTAATATAAGGCTCTCCTTTTGCCAGGAGCAATCTATAAAATATCAAGAAAAATTTTGCAACTGGCTCACAGAAATTTCCTTTAAAGTTACTCTTCTGTTGGAATCTGATACATTATGGAATCTAGAATAGGCTGCAGGATTTAATCTAAATCCTATTTCCCCTTATTGAAAATTCTAATTCCAGAAATACTGCAGCTTTTTATTCACACGTCGGCGGCTGCAACCTTTATCGCATATTTTTCTGCACGATTTGAAATATTTGTCAGAAGTGTTTATATATTTTTCAGTGTGTGATTACATGTCATTCACATTGACTTCCGCTTTATGAAGCACAATACCCGTTTCGACGTTCGTTGGCCCTTAAGCTAGTGAGCTATTAAAAATAATCTCATAACTAGGTTGGAAACATTAATACTGGAGTTTTATCTGCAGAAAGCAGCTTCCTGAGTTTCATTGTTCTATTAAATATTAGCGTGGTTGTAGTTTACGTTGTACAAATAAACTTACGTAGTTTTTAAGATTTTCTCTATTTTTACTTTTTCACAATCACAATTTTTTATTTGGAAGAATTACTTAATACACTAGAAAACTGCAGTTTCCGTGATGTGGGAAGCAAAAACCTGCAAAATTATTTTGTCATCATTGACGCAGCTGTTCCATTAGACTCTCGAAATTTTCAAATTTATTGTGTATTGTAAATCTTCTCTAGTTCAATCTACAAGAAAGGAAACCGAAAGATTTTTGGAAATTATAGAGGAATAAGTGTTACTAGTTCAATGGGAAGGTTGTATGTCAGAATATTAAAAGAAAGGATTGAATAGTATTACGAGAAAATAGATCAACAAAGTGGTTTTCGTGCAGGAAGATCATGTTTGGATAACATATTTACACTACAACAAGTCATAGAAAATGCAAAACCTGAAATTTACCTACTCATCTTGTTTTTATTGATCCAGAGGAAGCCTACGACACAGTGCCCTCAAAAGAACTTTTTAATACTCTGACGAAGATCAGTCTCAACAGAACGTATGCCAGTGTCATTTTTAATATTTAAAAATCCCCAAAGTACAATTAAAGTTGGTATTAAGATATCAGAAATGTTGAAGGTTACAAAGGGTCTTACGCAAGGATGTTGTCTATCACCCAATTTATTTAAAATTTACATAAAGGAAACTCTAGAAAATTGTAGAAGAAACTGTTCAGAAATGGAGCTGCAGATCAGACCACTGCTTAACAACTCTTTTCTTTGCCGATGATCAAGTGCTTATTGCCAATAGTGAAGAGGACATAGACTACATGTTCAGATAGAAAGAAGAAAAATTTGAAAAGTGGGGCATGAATATCAAGGAAGCACGGAATATCTCCAGATAGGAAAAGAACAGGAAAACGCGAGCCTAACAGTACAAAAAATAAGAAAATGCAAACAATATAAATACTTGGGAAGTATAATATCAAGCGAAGGAACATCAAATAGATGGTGCTCAAAATGCGGGATGGCACAAAAGCTGTAGGACCCCCGCTCATACATGCATACATACAAATCTTCTCTGAAGATTTCATACCAAGTAAAATTCAAATTTAAAGACACATTGTATGCAAATACTGAAAATCTTAATAAGCAACTTGAGGTAATTAAGAAGGACGCCATGAGAGTTAAATGATACCCACACAACCAAAGTTACCCAAAAGATATCCAAAAGTTAGCCTCTCAAAAATGAAAGGTGACCATTAGTCAACCAAAAGTTAACCTGTAGGTTAACTATGTCACAAATTAGTAAAACATAGAGCAGCTTTAAGCCATCCTCAACGTGACTAAAAGGTTAACCATAAAAGATATCGAAATGCTAACTTTGAAAGTCATCTGTTGGTTAACCGTAAAGGATGTCCAAAGGCTAACCTTGAAAATCATATTTTGATTAACCGTAAGGGATGCCCAAAAGCTAACCTTGAAAGTCAGCTACTGGTTAACAGTAAAAGATTTCCAAAAGCTAAGCTTGAAAGTCGACTTTTGGGCATCCCGTGATTTCATATAAATTTGGTAACAATTATAAAAAACAAAATGACTTAAGAAAAGCTTTAACCTACTTCCTAAATTTTTACAGACACATATTTAGTAACTGGCCTTGTTCTATAACGTTTTAAGAAAATGTATAACTTAAATTGAATTTTAATACTAGGAAATAACGTAAATCAATCTATAAAAAAACATTCCACGATTATTAAGTGCAAAAATGCATAAATTACATCAAATATGAGAAGGGATACGGGACATTCGACGAAATTACAACAAACCAATTGGCTATTCGATTTATATTAAATTCCTATACTTTGAACATTTGATGGGCACCGAACCAACCTAAAACAATAATGACGGTGTGTCATCTGCATAGAACAGATCCTGCTGGTTACATTTCCAACGTTGTTACCACCAACCAACAAGAGCTCAAGTTAAGAATTACAAGTGGCTGTTCTTGTAACATTACAATATTCAATTAAATTTAATGGTATAAAAGAAACACTTACTGTAATCATTATTGGAAAGGATGCACACAGTAAATTTGGACTGTAACTGAAAATGGATGCTACTTTTTTTATGAGTATGACCATTGCCTACGCTATGCAAATGCTAATGACTTAAGAAAGAAACCCTGGATGATACAGCACATGTCGTATACCGTCCATATTAATGTTTTAATATTTATTGTTTTATTTTTTAGTTTCATTACTAAAATAGAACAATTATCACTTATCATAATGTTAAATCTTGTTGTTAAGCCCATAATACTAAATAACCGTAATGGAATTGCTAATCCCTTATTTTACTTATCCTTTTTGTAATGCTTAAAATAAATGCGGATCTACTCGAAAGGCAGACAACGTAAGTACCTACGACTATTCTATAAGCAGTCTGTAATATTTTTGGATATTCCCAATTTCCTTTCTGGATTTATTTGACAAATGCCACAAGAATTTAACGGTCACCTTTTACTTAAGAAACGATTATCTCCATAGTTAGCAATGTGGTAGCTAAGAAGGTTGCATAAGACCTAGAACATTGTCGCTGAACCTAGGAGAAGTATTTTTTTTCTAAGGTTTGTTTTCAAAGTAGGGGAGTAATCCCAAAACATTATGGCCGTTTGCAAGAGCAGGTTCATCAACGAAATATAATTTTCTAAAATTCTGTTCTTCTGTTAGTTTTAACAAAGCTGGTTTAGTTTTCACATTGTCAGGAATAGAAACATTAGGTATTCAAAATGTGCAAAATCAATCTACAAACATTTCGGCTTTCATATCTTGGTGGTAATATGCGTTGGAACTGCTAATGTTTCTGCTGATAATTTCAAACAGTTGTTAACATGATTACCTACATCGTTAGTGGACAACAGTACTCATTATAACATTAAGATATTTAACAATATTCAGATAATAGATGGTCAGTCATCCGGTAATTTTAATTTAATCTTACCTAAATACTTCTATTATAACATTTTATACTATATATTATAATTATACCCAGTTTCAGTAAAAAATTGCATCGCCGGATTTTACTGACATCGCCAAGAAAGTTAAATACGGCCCTGACCACAGACCAACAAGCACCAACGCTATTGTTCAGAGATTACATGCTACCTGCTGACTGGTAATCGCATTTGAGTAGGGATTTAAACATTCGCTACTAAAAGTTTGGTCCTATTTCAATTGAAAAATGGGAAATAAACAATAATACATTACATTTAAGATCGCCTTGTAAATAATTTTTTTACTAATTACAGAGCAATAAGATATTCGGTCAGTAACTAAAATGACGAATATTATTAGATCGAATTGCAACATCGATATTCACAACAGTATGTGCAATTATTTTCAACTTACTATGGTTATCTTTTAGCATGTAACCGAAAACTAACCCCTATAGGTCGCTTTAAAAATATGCAGCTATAAGAAGCACTTGAAAGTTAGTCAGAAGTCACTCTTTTGGGTTGCGATAAAGTTAACCTATTTAGAATAACTATTTCTCAGTTTAAGTTAAACGTAACGGATACTCTAGTTTTGGTAACCACTACGGATGCACAAAGGACGCCTCTAAGTTGCCCCAGGAAGGTGATCTTTCCAGATTAAGAAATGATCAAGGTCTCACTCAATGTTATTTTGGTTATGCTGGTATGAAAATTTTTTATATTAGTAAATACTGAACAAATAGAATTCTCAGTATCATAAGTTTTAACGCGACTTTTAATGACTACTTGTGAGCCACAACTTTGCCAACATGAACTGTTTTGAAGTCGGTAAATCCAAACATAAGTCATCGTTTCAAAGTTCACCGTATATTACTTTCCTAAACTCCCATCATAAAAATCTGTTGCGACACCGAAAATTTTCAATTTTAAGTTTTTGACGGAAATGTGTGGAGGTGTTTCGTATTAGTCCGAATTTGTGAATTACAGTTGATGATTACGGTCGATAGAATCTAATACAACTAGAAACGTTACCGCAAGGAAACTGATTAACTATTTTGAACCACAAACAGACATACAGATGTTCCTTGCCTCCACGTTCATTCGTATTTTTCAACAGTTTAATAAGAACTGAAGATAGTGATGATTAAGTGTTTTAGTCCTTCATTTTACCAACATGAAATGACAGTTTTGCCATTTTTGAACTTGCGAACTCCAAACATGTTAGTTATCACTGTAAAGTTCATGTAAACTTTTTACTTTTTAGTACTACACCGTATTTTATTCTCCCATACTCCTGTCTAAAAATCTAGTGCGATCACGAAAATTTTCAATTGAGAGATTTTGATGGAAATATGTGTCTTGAAACTTCGGCAACCTATAAATATGTATTTAACACTGAATATCTCACGACTTACTGTAAAATTAAAAAAGGTCAAAGCGAAGCGGAAACGGAAACCATGTTTAATTACTCTTCTTCTTCTTAGGTCAACTGATTTCTAGTCTATGAGTACGAACCTCCCAAATACTCTTCCAATTGGCTATATTCTGTGCAACGCTACACCAGCTTAAGCCTGCGGTACTATTCATGTCGTCGTTCCATCTCATTTAAGGGCGTCCTACATTTCTTCTATATATCCCAGGTCTCCATCGAATTATTTTTCCACTTCACTTACTTTCATCTCTCGCAACGTGTCCAGCCCAAGACCATTTGAGAGAAGCAGCTCTCTTCATCACATTTGCTACCTTAGTTCTATGTTTAATCCATTTGTTTGATTATGTCCTTTGATTAAATTCCCAGTATTGTTCTTTCTATAGCTCTAGTTCTTGGTTAACTCTCAATTTTTCTATTATTGCTTTCGTTAAGACTCACGTTTCTGCTCCATATGCTGTTACCGGTAGGATGTACTAATTGTATAATTATGTTTTTATCTTGAGCGGTGTGTCCATTGTGAAGATGTCTTTTAGTTTTCTGTAAGCTGCCCACGCCAATCTAATTCGATGTTCCATTTCCCTTTCTTGGTTTCTTTTCCCTGTTGTTATCATGTATCCCACATATTTACATTCTTCGGCTTATCCTATTTGGCTTTTATTTTCATTTGGGGGTGATATGTCGATTCGTTCGTCTAGTTTTAATTTCATATATTTCGTTTTCGCAAGCCTTAGCTCAAGCCCTATTTTCCTCGACGCGATTTGTACATTCTTGATCATATCAATTAGTTCTGTGCTCAATTTGGCAAATATGACTACATCGTCTGCGAACCTTAAGTGATTTAACTGCTCTCAATATATGTCAATGCACTTATTACCCCAATTTAACTATTTAAATGCGTCTTCCATCACGAATGTAAATAATTTCGGAAACATTGTGTCCCCTTGTCTGATTGCTCTGTTTTTTTCTATTTTGTTTATTTCATTTGTCCAGCATATTTGTTTGTTTTAGTTAGTTTTATTTCTGCATATTCTTTTGCTCCCTTCGTAGGTGCCTTAATCAACTTTTCAGTTATATTGTTTAGCCTATTTTCTTTAGCAGGTAAGATAACTGAATGTTCCTCTAAGAACTGTTGGAGGTCCATGGCTTTTTCCTGTAATATCGTAGCATCTATTTTGATTTTCTTCCTATCATTCATTTTCTAGCTTTTTCTTGAATTTGAATAATATGAGTCGTTGGCCGTAGGAGTCTGTGGTCACTTCCGGTGTTTAATTTGTTGAACCTCTACGTTTCGTATTACTTTCATGTAACTTGTTAGGATGTAGTCAATTTGGTTTTTGTTTGTCCGTCTGGAATTATCCATGTCCAGTTTCGGTGACGTTCTTCCATAAAGTATATGTTTTGTGATGTAGAATTTCTCCTATTTTAAGAATGCTGCCATCATATTACCCCTATTATGCCTTTGTCCTTTGTTGTTGTTTACCTATTTTCCAGTTAAAATCTCCCATGACGATATTGTATTTTATTTATCTTGATTTAAGCCTTTGCTTATATACTCGTATAGTTGTTCTACTTCAATATCTTCGTGTGAGCTAGCAGTGGCGTATATTTGGAGTATTTCTACTGCTGTTAATCTGTTAATTTTTATGGTAATTTATATCACCCTTTACTATCTCCATTTTTTGGTATTGTTAACCATTTGCGTATGAGCCAGTATTCCTACTGAATGTAGTCCAATATCCGTGACTTTAAACAAGAGTTTATAACCTGACTTTATTTAATGATCTTTCTCTCTTCCATTATACGAGGGTAGGCTGAAAACTAATGCATACATGCTTGTAGAGCGCGAACGAAATGACCTTCACAAGCGCGCCAGGTGGCATGTGGAAATAACATTTCGCCTCAATGCGCATGCGCAGGTTTGAGGTCGTTGCGTTCATCCAGTGTATTTCGAGAAGCGGAAGTATGGAGACGTGTTCTAGTGCTATGTTAAACAGCGTGCTGTTATCGATTTTTTAACTGCTGAAAAAGTGACTCTTACTGAGATTCATCGTCGTTTAAGGGCTGTTTATGGTGACGATTCTGTTGATAGGTCTACTGTAAATCGATGCGTAATAAAATTTGGTGGTTGCGAGCCTGGAAAAGCCATAATTGTGGATGAAACACGCAGCGGACGTCCGATTACTGCCACAGACGATAAACTTCGCAAACTCGTCGACGATTTGATTCAAAATTACCCGCGAATCACTCAAAAGCGTATCGCAAATATTGGAATATCCAAGGAACGTCTAGGCTTCATTATTGAACAGTTGGGATACCGCAAAATTTGTGCACGATGGGTACCACGCCGTCTCACAGACAAGAACAAACAAAGTTGAAGTTGGAACCGATTCCACACCCTCCTTATTCCCCCGATCTTGCACCTTGCGATTTTTATTTTTTTCCTCTACTCAAGAGAGACCTCAAGGGTAATCATTACACCTCGGACGATGACGTGAAGGCAGCTGTCAAGTCCTGGATTCGAGAAAATTCGGAAGAATTTTTCAGTGACGGAATGAGAAAACGTGTTACACGTTGAGAGAAATGTGTTAGCCTTAACGGTGACTATGTTGAAAAATAAATATATGATTTTGAAACTTAAGAATTGTTCTTTAATGTACTTTTTGCCCGATCGTGCTATTTGTTTTTGTTCGCGCCCTACAAGCATGTGTGCATTAGTTTTCAGCCTACCCTCATATGTTGCTATGTTCCATTTTATGTGGTATGCCGTTCCATCTATCTGTTTGCTACCTTGGTCAGAGATAATCCGGCTGTTAGGGCTGAGGACCGTTTCATTGTTTGCGTTTTCATATTGGGGGTATGTAGCCATAGTCTTCCACGGTGGCTAGGCGGATTGGAAGATGTTTGGGAATGGTATGGTTGGTAGTAATTGGAAAGGATATATGAAGAATAGGTAAGACTGGGATTTGGAAATGCTTTCCCTCGATAATAGGAGGTAAGAGAAACCAAGGTTCTTCAAGGGCAAAGACGCCAATCCCTGAGGTAGGTCTGCTCTCTGTCGGGAGAGAAGTACCTACCGCAACCCTAGTTGTATTACTATTGTTTTGTAAGAAGACCCTGTTTTCAACATATGAGCTGGGAATCACCTGAAATAACGATTGTTATAAATTCTGCACCATTGATTAGAAAATTATCTATGAAGTTCGAATAAAGGAGAGATACTTTTTAATTGAATTTTCTACCCTGTACTTAATTTTCCCAACTTTATTGCCCCTGTTTACCAACATGGACTAGTATACAAAATAAAAATGCATAAGGAAAGGAATGTTAGTGTTGCTCGTAATGAAAAACAATTAAGTGTAAATTCTAACTACTTACCAATTAATTCAACTATGTACGCAGACAATAAGGCCCCAAGAAATTCAGCTCTATTTTTTATATATTCTAACCCATTATATTCCCCTTTCAGAACCCAGGCATTTTTAATAAATATAATTTTAGTTGCAAAATCTCCTGTTGTGTTAAAAGAGGTCGTAAGTCGTTCTAATATTCGTTTTCTACAGTTTCCTTCAAACATTGGTATCATTTTAGCGTACCCTAAATAAACCCGTTTTTGGGAAACTCCAGTCAGGAAATTCTGTTAAAATTACATATGTATCTTCAAATTACAGAGAAATTTACACATTATAAATTAAAATGTTTGCGTCGAAATTGAAATGTCCCTGAAACCTAAAATATGCCGGAGATATCTCAATCTACAAAGTTCTTTTATTACAACTTTCCGTGCGGTTAGAGTTGGTCTCGCAGTTTAGCAAACGAAATTAAGCACGCACGTCCTATTAAAATTTAGCCATTTGGCATGAAGGGAAACTTTGAAAAACGTGCTCTCTTCTCACCCTGTTTGCCCCCAAAGGAAAATATTTACTTATAGTAAAACAACGTTGGCAGGCAGTGGAAAAACATTGTTGAATTATGCGTTTTCTCCATTCTTTATTCGCCTCTGCTCTGCGGCACTTTTTCCGGGCCGCTGCATCAAATTTGAATATCTGAAAGGACATATCTCGCAGTTGACTGATTAAAGAAGAGATTTATTCCCTTGTTCGATAGATTGTCCTTTGCACCTAACTGGCGGGGCGGGGACAGAAACGGTCAGAATTTACGATGGGTGTAAAATTTTAAAGGAACGTAAAAAGACGTGAAAGAATTTTATGGCGAATCGAAGAATGGCCCATATTTATTCCTAAAAGGGGTAAATTTGATAAACGGGCCGATATACGTTGATCGGTTGGTAATTTTTCAGCAGGGTTCAGTTTGTTGAGAGGAGAAATGGGATAATAGTTCTAGGGCCATCTGAAAGGTGTGGGAGTTGACAAAAAGACCACGAATTTAGTATATTTGGTTGAGCAGCGATGAGGGCATTGGAAGGCCATACTTGTTTTAAATCCCTTGTAAACTTCTTTATGTATTTTTTAAAACACATTCAAATATTTTTTCATTATATTATATATTATAGACTAAAGATATGCATTTGACACTAACACAAGTACAAAAATAGTATATTTACCAAACATTTACCAAGACAAAAAAGTAATGTATCTAACATAGACGCAGTCTTCTGAAACTCGTAATAACGAAATGGTAATTATTGTAACAATTTTTAACAGGGTGGAAGGTATCTTTGTAACGAGATGTGGAAGTAAATACTGTATAATTATAAAAAAAACAGAACAGTATATATAATAAATGAAAAACCGAGATAGAATTATTTCTCTATTACGACAGAAACAAACTTTGTCGTTTTGACGGAATCGTCATTACTGTAGTGAACTTTTAATAGTCGTTATCAAGTAATCCATCTTTACAACTGTGAAAATACGGAAGCAGAAAAATGGTACATTTCCAAATATCTAAACCAAAACATTAAAAGAGGAAAACAATAAAGAAACTAAGATAAATAGTTGTTGAAAAGATACAAACATTTAAAAATTCGCCTTTACGAGAACATAAATATCCTAACGATTTTTAGTAATTCTTATAAGAAGAAAACATCTTTATAACGAAGAAAATATAGAAGTAAGAGACCGATATATTTATGAAAAAGTAAACGAAAACACTATGGAATCAAAGAAAGTCAGGAACGCGATGAATAGTTAACAAAAAAAACATAATCTTATTGAAAGGTCATTTTGACAAGATCAACATTATTGCAACGAGTTTTAATAATCTTTATAAAGAAAAAATCGTCTTTATAACGAAGAAAATACGGAGATAAAAATACGGTACGTTTATAAAAATTAGACAGAACAATAAAAGAGTGAATGACGAGAAGAAGAATGTTATAACAAGAAGATATAATTCTGTTATAGCAAGGTAGACGTGTTTATAACGATGCAAGTACTATTATAACGAGTTAAAAGTCCCAAGCACTTTGAAGCTTATTTGTTCTAAATAGATGTATCCGTTCATGTGATTATCCGTCTGTTTCTGTTTCAGCTTCCTTCTCCTCCGATTTTGGTCTCTCATTATATCTGTCTTATTGTTAATGTTTGTGTCAGCCTATCACTATATAATCTTCCTATTTCCCTAAATTATTTATAATAATTCAGTTTCCTTTTCTCCTTTGCTTCCCATCTCCCACTCCTTCCCTTCATCGTCCTCTATCTATCTATGCGTTTCTAGGTCTTCTTGGTAAGCTTTAATTGTTGTTTTTAATGTTCTTCAGAATAAGAATTGATATATGCCTCTCTATTCTCTCTTTACTACCCCTCCCTCCTAATGCATTTATTAATTGTTATCTATGTCTATCGCCTTAAATTCAATTCTTTCTTCATCTTTCCACCACTCAATGTATTTCTTTTCTCTCTCCAACTATTTACTTCTTAGTTGTTTGTTTGGTTATTGTGCATAACGTAAAATTATTGCTGACTATACAGGATGTTTTGTTTCAGTGGGATAAATTCTTTATATTAAATAGAATACCTTATATTACATTTTTGGATTCCTTATTATCATTACAACGATATAGGGTTTTAGGTATCTGTCGCTAACGGTTTCGGTAATAATAAACATTGGTACAAATTTTGAAAAACTGACTTTAAGAGTTAGTATCTAAAAAACCACAGACAATTCTTTTAAATAATTTTGCAGTTTATACGAACGCATTTTCAGATAGGCGCCGTACTGTTTAGAATTCAAATATTTTATACAGGATGTTTCCAATTTACAATCACATTTAATATAATTTAACTCCTAATATCTCATGTTTTTTAAATGCAACACATTTACATTTTCGAGCTTGTTGTTCAACGACCTTCAAACATATGTACGGTTTTATATGACTTGCGCATTTAATTTCTAAAATATTTAGAATTTATTAAAAATCTAATAGAAAGAAACAGAAAAGTTGGTAATACGATGCAATTTTAATTGTTTTTAAAAAAGATATAAATGAACATAGGATTTTATAAAAGTTTAATTATTTACCGAAATTTTTAGAACAAAAAAAATTAAACAAAGAAGCAACGAATCATCAAGCTTTCGTTAAAACAATTGCTAACTGTCAACAAACTACATATTTGTAAGGTTTCATATTTTCTTCTTCTGATTATAGGCCAATGGCCTGTTAATTACCTACAATGGATTAGGTTCTATAGGGCCTCTTGGTACGTATGTTGGGCAGGATGCTAGCCTAACCCATCGAACAGAAAAAAGAAGTTCGACTACCTGGTTTACGATTGTCAAAGATGTTCGTATGACAACCGCAACCGAGGGGTTTACGTACCCTCCGAAGCACGACCGGTTGCATATGCAACTACATTCGTCCACCCATCCGAGTACTGACTAGCTCGGACGATGCTGGATTGCTAGATACATTTATTCCTAAGAAACTTAATATATTGCGTGATATGTTTCCTATGGTCTAACTTAATGTATTATATGGACGGGCTGTTCTAGGATTTGGTCCTCTTCAGCCCAGGACATCCTTCCTTCTTGTGGATCCTTGCTTCGATTTGTGGTAGTGAAGTTGGGGTTTTACTTCCTTCGGTTGATTTGCTGTTGGGGTGGCGGGTTGGATCTTCCTTTGGTGGTATCTTCGATGGTATCTGGGACATGGATAGAATTGATCGCATTGTGAGGGGGGTAGCTTCAACAAGCTCGAGGAGGTCGTCTGGGAGACCTTTTTTTTTCTTCATCTTCATAGACACCCTCTTTGAGCGTGTCGGATTCACCAGGAGTCCTGGCGCCTACCGATTAAAACCCCTCCTCTTGTGCCTCTAGTATGTCGCCGTGGAATATCTTTTCCAGATTTGCTTCATGGCGATAGGCTTTTTCTCCCGCGTATCACCTTATCTTTCATGTCGCTCTCTTTCCTGTCGCTTCCTTTCCTCTGTCTCTTTATTCCTCATAATTTTTTTAACCATTTTATTATGTATGGTCTCCCGGCTTGCCCTACTACTAATCATTATTTCCACCATATTTGCCGCCGTTAGTTCTTGTCCCACCTCATTTTATGCACTTTCTCTTATCCTACTCCAACCCTCACATTCGAATAACGTATCCTCGGCTGTATCCACATTATTACAATACATACATCTATCCGCCTCACCCTTTCCTATCCTTGCTGTATATGCTCTGAAGGAGCCGTGTGCGGTTAGAGCCTGTGTCAGGAAATATTCTACGTTCCGATGTTGGCAGTTTACCCATTTTCGTACATCCCTTATTAGGCTTTTTGTCCATTCCCCCTTTTCTTCATTTCTGTTCCAGTTCTCCTGCCATCTATCTATCATCTGGTTCCTGGCAATATCCCTATCTCCATTATCATAGATATGTTTCCATTCCTCCGCCATTAGCTCGATGGGCGCTATTGCAGTTATCACTTGCAGCGCTATAGTAGAGACTGTTTTTTTACGCCCCTGCCACACTTATAAGGATTCTCCTCTCCGTTTTTTTCCATCATACCTTTATATATCTTTATCCCCATTGCCGTGTTCCACACTGGCGCCGCATATAATAATATGGAGTGGGCCACCCCACCGAGCACGGCCCTCCTGGTGCTGTTGGGCACCCCAATGTTAGGCATCAGCCTGGTCAGCATTCCCACTCTTTCCTCTGCTTTTTTTGTAACTAATGTCTCTGCACCGTTACAATCAATAAATATTAACTTCTACAACTAGAGTATGTTTTTATTTTAATAGTTATTAGCTGCTGTGGTTTCTACTTGCTTTATATTAAATTAAAATGTGAGGTTACGTCGTTTGTTTATTGTTCCACTTTAAACTGTTTCAATATAAATATATGTACACATACAAGGTTGTGACGTCATAAAATTTATATATGACGTGGATTACCTGTTTGGCTGGCACAACTATAAGTCTAGTGTAAATGTCTCTTTAGTCTACGGATATGATTGTCTATTAAGTTTAATGCTAAGTTGTTGGAATGAACTTCTAATTTGTTTAAATATCTTTCACTTGCACTCACTACTTCATGTTTCACTGCATTAATGTTGAGGTCAGTGATTATTTTTGCGTTTGTGATGTAATGCGGCGCATTTGTGATGATTCTTATTATTTTTGACTGAAATCGCTCAAGTATAGTAATGTTGGATGATGAGGCCGTTCCCCATATTTTAAACATTGGTGTTTATATATTAGTATTTTATTGTCCAGTAACAGCGGAGCATTTCGACCTACTAAACAGTAGTAGTTCCTGAGTTTGAAATTTAATTGCGGGCGTTTCTTCCATATATGTGTCCTCCAGATCAGTCCGTTGTCGAGATGGATGCCTAGGTATCTGGCATTTTCAGGTGGTTTTATGATCCCATTTAGTGTAACAGGTGGACACACGCCTCTTAGTTTAGTAAATGTAACGTGAACAGATTTTTTTTCGTTTAACTTTCATACACCATTTTTGAGCCATTTTTGTATCCGCTCTAGTTTAGATATTGGTCCCAACCGGAGCCGGACATTCGGGCGCGGCCGTTACACCGCGGCCGTTTGGGCGCCGCCGTTAGGGCGCGTGGACATTAGGGCGCGGACCGTTATGGCACGGACCGTTATGGCACGGACCGTTAAGGCGCGTGGACATTAGGGCTCGCACCGTTAGGGCGCAGACCGGTAGGGCGCGGGACACTAGGGCGCGACAACTGTGTTCAATTTGTCAGACTAAAGGTTAGTCATTAAGCCTTGTAAGGAGTGACGAAAAGTTTCTCAACCGGCCCTTGAATTTTTTTGAATATGCAACAAAATTTAAATAGAAGTAAAAAGTAAAATCACCAAAAAGAACCGACCTTCCTTTTCTTTCTTTGTTTTTAAAATAATTTTGTTGATAGGTATCCTTTGGGTTTCCTGTGGTAGTAAAGACATAAGGAAACAACATCGCACCCTGTATAATACTTTTTTCATTATATTAAAGTAAATGAATCTCTCGATTTATGATTCTCCCTCTCTCTTTCGGCGTCTTCGCCCCCCCCCCCAGTTATCTATCAACGTTTACAGTCGTTTTTTAAAAGTGTCTGCTCTTTCCTCTGCTCTTCCTATACAGGTCCTAGTTTATGGTATTTCATTTTCTAATTATCTTATTTATTTTTATTTCTATCATCTGTTTGTTTGTGTATATAACAACTTTCAACAGTCTACATAATTAAAAGTAGGTAGTTACGACGAAACTAACGTTACCAGTAGCTCTAAATTTTACTATGATAATGAAACGCCTTATAAAAAGATGCTGAAAAGCAAGAAAGTATCTATGCACCGATAACAGTTATCTGCAGTAAAAGTGAACTTGCATAGGAAACATTAAAGAAACCTTAAAACAATATGTAATAAGGTTAAATATATAGAGAATATATTAGTAATACATAAAATATTCTTATAGCCAGTATTAAACGGCGTTATAAAGAATACTGTTGTTGCAACAAGTTTATGAAAAGTTGCTTGATACCAAAATAATATTTTTCTATACAGTGCGTATGAAAAGTATGGAATAAATTCATTTTACTGGAAACGAAGAGTTTTTTGCAAATATCCTCGGACACGTCAATTTTATTTGATAAAAGCACACATTTTTATAGCAAATTCAATTTCTGACCGTCATTTGTTTTTGAGTGATGACGTCATCATCTTCTTTTTCAAATGGTAACTTCTATGTTTTTTGACGGATTCGGATAGATGACATTTTTCTGCGTGTGGCACTGTAAAAAAAGTGACATGTTGAAGAGGAAAGTCTTCGAGATATTTGAGAAAGTTTCGAAACCATGAATTAAATTTGTTAAAATGAAAGGAAAAGAAAAACGTAGAATAAAAATTAAAGATTAGAGAAAAACCACTTTATTAGTTACAAATTAAGTTATTTTACTAAACTAAAATAAAAAAATAATATAATTACAATAAATGTTCAAATTGCTGTAATAAATTGAATTATCTGTCACATTGACTGAGAGGTGCCTTATCTAGCCACATGCTCTCCGTAACTGTACTTGCATTTTGCAATGGCCCATTTAACCGAAAAACAACGAATGGAGATTTTGATGATGGTCGGTTACGGAGATTATACGCTTACCCATCAACAAGTCGTCGCTCTCTTCAATGAAAAGTATCCCGAAATACCTATCACACAATCAACAGTTAGTATAATTGAGAAGAAGTTTCGGGAAAATGGAAATGTCAGAGATATTGTTAAGAGTGGACGCCCCGAAGTCAAAGAGAATGTTAAATTGAATGTGCTTTTACACGTGCAGGATAATCACCATGTAACTGGTCGTGAGATTGCTGCGGATAACCAAATAAGCATTTTTTCGGTATCACATATTTTGAAACATGGAAAGTACCATCCGTATAAAGTTAGTTTGGTGCACCAATTAAAATAGGATGACTTTGATCGGCGAATCCAATTCTGTGAAACAATGATGAACAATATTATTGAACATCGAATACGACTGACAGACATTTTATTTTCCCATGAAGCAACATTTCATTTGAACGGCACTATCAACAGACAGAATACAAGGTATTGGGCAACTGAAAATCCTCATTGGATAATGGAAGCACATACCCAATTTCCACAAAAAATTAACGTTTGGGTTGGTATTATTGGAAACCGTGTGAGTGGACCGTTTTTCTTTGACGGTAATTTAACTGGAGATATGTATTTGACCTTCCTTCGAGATGATCTGATACCTGCTCTTGCCGTGTTGTTTCCAAACCATGAGGATTCTGACCTTCCACATCCAACAATTTAGTATCAGCAAGACGGAGCTCCACCACATTATACAGTGGCTGTACGGAATTATCTAAATGACGTATATCCTCAGCGATGGATTGGAAGACGAGGCGCGATCTAATGGCCTGCAAGATCCCCGGACCTCACGCCTTTAGATTTTTTCTTGTGGGGCTATGTGAAAAGCAAAGTATACCAAAATAAACCTCTACATTTAGACGACTTAAAAAATCGAATACGTATGGTTACTACATTAATTCCGGCGAGCGTGATCGAAAATGTTGTAGAAGAATTTTGGAATCGGCTGGCCCATATTCAGGAAGTTAACGGACAGCAATTTGAACATTTATTGTAATTATTTTATTTCTTTTTTAGTTTAGTAAAATAATTTAATTTGTAACTAATAAAGTGGCTTTTCCCTAATCTTTAATTTTTATTCTACGTTTTTTTTTCCTATCATTTTAACAAATTTATTTCATGATTTTGAAACTTTCTCAAATATCTCGAAGACTTTCCTCTTCAACATGCCACTTTTTTTACAGTGCCATACGCAGAAAAATATCCTCTATCCGAATCCTTCAAAAAACATAGCAGTTGCCATTAAACAAAAAGATGATGACGTCATCACTCAAAAACAAATGACGGTCAGAAATTGAATTTGCTATAAAAATGTGTGCTTTTGTCAAATAAAATTGACGTGTCCGAGGATATTTGCAAAAAACTAATCGTTTCCAGTAAAATGAATTTATTCCATACTTTTCATACGCACTGTATAAAAACTATTACCCCTTTTACATACTTACGAAAATTCACAATTTTTGTGAATAGACTTTTATACTGATGGCACCATAACATTTTTTATATACAATTTCTTATGGCTCAATAAAGAAAATATAAACTAAATTTATCACCACTTCTATCACTTCTGTTATATGCTGTTCCTAGCGCTGTTCAATTTTTTATCCCAATCGTTTAGTCTGATCCTGAAATAGGTTAATCCTGAAACATCCTTCTCTTAAATAGTTTCCCCGGCAACCCCAATACCAAATCCATCTTTACAATATCTATAAATGTTTACAGATAGCTTCATTTCCTTGTTGAATTTACTTAAACCTCATATACTCCTCGTCTTTAGAGTGGGAACATTTTAAAATTTTGAACGTACATATAGTTGCTGAAAAACCAACGTTATTCCTTTGTTTCTATTTGTAACTTTTATGTCTGACCCCACATTGGTTAATAAATAACTCCGTTGTCTTATTATTTCTATCAAATCATGTAACTGTTTACTTTCTTCTGCATTACAATAAAACAATAAGATGAATCAAATCTTTAGAGTACCTATCAATCAGGGTTCTGAGGTATCGAAACTGTACAAACAATGTAGTAAATGTGTTATATAAATCAATTGATCACAAACCCAACAATCAAGCCAAATAATTTTTTATAATAGTTATATTTTGTGGAATCAATGAATTCTCTACAGTTTGGCAAAATCCGTCATTAATAGTAGCAAATATTGAAGATATTTAAGAAGCAATTCCCAATTCTGAAATGAATCCACCCATAAAAAACATTCTACGGTTGTAAAAGCGAGTTTCATATTTCAATTTTTGGAATTGTTTACAGTTCTACAAGGTAAAAATGACGCATATGCTGGCTTTTAGTGTGTTAGGTTTCAGTCGGCGAGAAACACAAAGGAAAATTAAACAAAAATCTGCGTGATTATTTAAACATTGTCGTTTTTAAAATATTGGAACTTGAAACATTGTCTTGTATTGTGAAGTTACAAGTTTAATGAAAGTAACCTATACCTGTTATGAAATAAACAAAGCATTATTACCCATCGTGTTCTAGATTTGTAACTAATTGAGATTGTGAGAATAACAAATCAGTATTCGAAACCTGAGCTATTTGAGATTCAGTTAACCAATAGTTTCTCTTGCCTTTCTTGCTAGTCAGAAAACGCCCAGCAAGAAGGTCACAAGTAATGTAGAAAAAAATCGAATAACTACGAATATCAAGAACATCGCTATATGAAACAATCCAAGCTATAGGTAACTAAGGAATAGAAGGACATAGACATTTAGATTCCAGGGCGCAGTAATCAACCTAGAAAACGATATGAAAAAAGATATAAAGAAAAGAAGATTCACAGCAGATAGGGCGTACTACTCCATGCAAGATATATTTAAGACAAGACTAACATCAAGAGGAATAAAAACAAGGATGTATGAAACCATAATACGGCCGATACTTACTTATAGAAGAGAGACATGGACGCTCATCAGGAAGGAAGAAGATAGGCCAAGTAATTTCCAAAGGAAGACACTGCGCAGCATTTCTGGACCAACACAAAAACAAATGATCTGAAGGCAGAAGCAGAACTACAAATTACGAAAGCTTTCTGTAATGAATAAGACGTAATCTTTTTCCTCTTCTGGATGTTTGGCCTTTGGCCCGAGTACATTAGAAGTCGCTCCATCTTTTCCGCGGCCTCCCTATACATCTTCTCCCTCTAGGTGACGTATCCTTTTCCTTTTCTTATTAAGCGGTCTTCGCGCATTCTACTGATGTGGTTGTTCCATTCCTCTCGCCTCCTATTTACCCAATACCCGATCTTTTGGATTTGGCATTGCCCTCTTACAGACGTGCTTCTTACTCTATCCAATTTTGTATTCCCAGTTATTTTCGTAGAGTTTTCATTTCTGTCGCTTCCAACATTTGTATGGCTTTGGAGGTATCTGTTCTCGCTTCCTACACCGTATGTCAGAATTAGACGTACAGTACTTTTGTGTATTCGAACCTTGGATTCACGCCTTAAAAGCTATTGAGACATCCAGATATTTTAGCGGCTATGTTTGCTTGGGTCATAACCTTTTTCTGTGTGCTGCCTGTATTCGTTATACTCGCTCCACGATAATTGAATTCCATCACTTGTTGTATGACTTTGCCCTGTATTTCCAGTTTGAGTCGTATAGGTTCTTTACTTACTACCATTGCTTTTGTTTTATTAATCGATAAATTTAGGTGGATTATTTTACAAGTGCGGTAGAACTGATGTAATACCCTCTGTAGATCGTCTTCGTTGTCACTTATTAAAACCGCATCGTCAGCAAAGCAGATTATGTTAAAATTTATATTTCCCATTTTATTTCTTAATTCTTTTATAATCTCATTCATAATGACATTGAATAACAATGGGCTTAGCGAGTCGCCTTGACGGATTCCTTTATTTACTGATATTGTTTGGGTTAGATTATCATTTACTTTTATTCTAACTTTGTTCTTTGTGTGTGAATAGCCGTAAGTTATCCGGGAGGTCATACTTATCCAGCGCTTCCATTATATTTATTAGTTGCACACTTTCGAACGCTTTCTCTATATCTACAAAACAAAAGAAAGCAGGTCTGTTGAATTCTATTGATTTCTCAACTATTTGCCTGGTAACTAATATCGCGGCCGTGCAGGATCAGTCCCTTTTAAAACCTTATTGTTCATCGCATAATGGGATCAGTAGCGACAGTTTTTGAGCTATTATTCTGGTTGTTAGTTGGAAAACTGTACTGAGTAGGTTGATTCCTCTATAGTTGTTTGGGGCTTGATCTCTCCTTTTTTTTTAATTAGGATGATGGTGTTGGTTTTTCATTCTTGGGGTTCTCGTGTTTCTATAAATATTCGTTGGATCAAGAATGTCATTTTCTCTTCCAAAGCACTTGCTCCGTATTTTATCATCTCGTTGGTAATGCAATCTTCTCCCGGAGACTTTCCACTTTTTAGACAATTTATAGATTCCATTATTTCTTCTTTATCTACTTCTACTGCTGTTAGTATTGGTTCCTTGTCCTCAGTATATTCTATGGTATCAGTGGAATATAGGATTGAGAAGTGGCGTATCCATTCTTCTTCGCTAGTTTTCTGGTTTACTGTTTTGTATTCTTGGGTTTCGGCTTTCCGATTTCGTATCATTTGCCATATTTATTTCTGTGACCCATAGAAGTCTCATTCTAGAGTTTGTGCCTCCCAAAATTTTCACTCCATTCTTCCTGTTTCCGTGTTGATTTCTTTTTTTTTTGGCATTCATATTCTTCCTGTGTTTTCTTCATCTTGTATTTTAGGTACGCTTGCTTTTTTGTGTTGGCTAATATTATTATGATATTGCAAAACCAAGGAGTTTTCTTAGTATTGTTAGTCCTGATGACTTTCTTAGAGATTCGGTGGCTCCACCAACTATGTTGTTTTATTAACGGTGTCCAGATATCATTTAAATTTGAGTTATCTAATTCATCTCATTATTAATTCGTTGTTGTAGTATTGTCTTGTGTAGGTTTCTTACAGTCTCGTCTTCCAATAACTCTTTCTGTAGTAGCGTTCGTAGGTACGTTGTTTCTCCTTTGCGTTTTGTATGTGCAATTGTAACTTTCGCAATACTAATTTATGATCATTGTCTATGTTTGCTGAGTTCAATGTCCTTACGTCTAGTAAGGTTGTAAAGCCCGATTTGTTATGATGTAGTCTATAGTCAAACGTTATGCTCTCGTATCTTCCTATGTAATCGTGATCAAATAAGATATTGTTCAGTCTAAATTCATTGTTAGCATAGAACAGTAATAATAGTTCGCCGTTGCTGTTTACCGTATGCTCGTTGAATCGTTGTTTTACTCCTGGAATTGTATGGTTTCCAATTCTACCGTTGAGATCTCCTAATATTATTAATGGTCCATTGCGTGGTAAAGCATCGATATTCCCTTGCAGTGTTTCATAAAAGTTTTTCTCTCGTTCTTTGGTTTGCCATTCACTGGAGTATACACACTAAAAATGTTTAAACTGTAGTGTTGAATTCTTACAGTTGTTAGTAGTATTCGTTCTGAGACTGGTTTATATCCTATGATAGCGTTTTCATATGCTTTATTTATAAGGAGCCTACTCCTTGTTGTGTCTTTTAATTGATTACTTTTCCGCTGTATATTAGGAGGTAGTGGTCATATGATGCAGTTCCTTTCCCCTTTTTCTTTGTCTCTATTAACGCACAGAGATCTATTGAGTCATTTTCCATTCGATAATTATTTCTTGGTCTCTTCTCTCCATGATCTGATGTTCCAGGCTCCTATTGTAATTATATTGTTGTTCTTCCATAATCGTTTTTTTTTTCGTTATCGCGTTGTTCTTGTCTGTGAATTATTCATCCAGGTCCAAGGCTGTGTTCCAGTTCTATGAGAAATAAATTGATATCTTCCTAGCACGGTGCTAACCTAGCTGGAAAGGATTTTTTATCGACCTTCTCTGGTCTAGATCCGTTGTATTATGCTATAACAGGGGACCTCAAGTAGGATGTGGCTCTTCACCACGTACAATGGTATAAAATTAGGAGGGGTTATGGACCTTAAGGCATCTATGTTCACATCACCTGTTCCTGGACAAAGTCCTCACCCCCATAAGACGTAGTAAATGTCATAAAACGGGCAAGGACAAGTTGGATAGAGCATGTGGAACGGATGACACCTAACAGCACAACTCGACGAGTGTTCAACAACCAGCCAGAAACAGCACGTCCAAAAGAGAGACCAAATACTAGATGGCTACATAATGTGTACGAGGACCCCCGTTTGCAGTAATATGTTTAACAAACAATTTTAAATTAAACGGGCAGTTAGAAAGGATTGGTACAATCAATACTTACGTATTGATACCCTTCGGATGGTAAAAATAACATTAAAACTGCTCCCAGACTCTTCATTAAATTAAATAGGTCAAATTCAGTACATTATTTAAATTATTTGTACGGTCTACAAATAACTTCCTTGTCTGGAGACTGCAAGAAATTTTCGGGTTGTTTGAGTGCAATTCTGGAGGCCAATGCCCTATCAATATGTTTAGTATTTTGGATACCGTACAATCGATTGAAAAGTATTTTAAAACCTACTAAGTGCAAAATATGACATCCATTTTACAAAGTTTACAACATTTAAATATCACTTTATGGTTTTCTATCTTGAAAATAGCTTTTTTTTAATTTTAACTTGAATTTGTTAACATTCGTAACCTTGTAAAAGCCTGGAAAGTCAACGAAATAGTTTATTTATTTATTGTAGTCAAAGTCCGACTTATAATTCTAGAATCGAGAAGTCCCATGTTCGGCTCTAAAATTAGACTCCGACGTTCTATTTTGGAATCGGAAAGGGATTCTCTGTTCTAGACTCGGAATTTCATTCTAAAACGATGCAGAACCTATTCTTGAAGCTAAAGATCCGTTCCGTTTCCAATTCTGGAAGGAAATGTTTGACAGCATTAGCTAATACTCATCCTATTTTCAGTCTAGATTTGTTCTGTTGTGTAAACACTAAATGAGTCCCTAACACCATAATATTTGCCACACCTGCTTACGTATTTAGTTCAAGACATTGTGACGTTAAGCAGTCCGTAAGTGTTTATTTACTTAAACAATCGTCTCTGTTCAAGCCAAATGATTTTGCTGTATCTATAATAATCCTGTATCTATCATTATTTTGATTTTATCTTCAATTACTTCAATTCATTATTCCATAGCAACTAATAATCTTCCTTTAAGGCAACTTAAGCAGAAAAAATTAATTACAAATCCAAATGTCAGTTATATACTTTTATCTGCAACACTAAATCGATAGCACCATGTTAAAGCATCATCATCATCAATCAATATTATTTGCGATTACAATTTAATGCTTTTGAAAGCTATTCATGTTTTAGTATTGATAAATTCGATTAACGTATATGTGGTCATTTTCAACCAGGAACGTCAAATCGTGCTAGATGCGATTCATTACCAAATTTAATAGCTCGACTGACGCTTAATTATCAAACTAATAGAATGAAGTGGGACATGATGCACCGCTTTCCTCTTCTGGTCCCAGTTGGCTATGACATCGCTTGCAAGGGCGTCGCAATAACAGGCGGGCCAAATTATAACACGGGATAACAATTTCAAAATAATTCTGCTCTTGATGATGGGAACAATGGCGAGTTAAATTGAGCTTTCATTTACAGAGGAAATGCTTCCGTGCGTGGATTTGGTGGCAAACTCAAGGAAGTTTTAAAGAGGGGATGTTATAATTTAAAACGACCCCCTAGGGACGTCTTTGGTTTAAAAATTAATGAATACTTGCGAAGCACAAGCCCACCTTAATTCCCTCGTATAATCTTGTCCTTTGTTGTTAATTTTCATGAGCTGGAATCACCGGAGATAATCCGCCCCATAATTTAAGCGATAGGCGTGCGGCGGAAATTCGAGATTAATTTATTTGTTTTTGCCATGAAGTTGGGGTTCCAGTTATTAATTAATTTGAATCCAATAGAATTTACAGGGTTCAGGTCAGGACTGATAGTTCCTCAAATTTTCTCTTCGTCTACCTGACCCAAAGTGCCAACAAAAACACTTGAGTTAATTAAGCCATGGAAACCTGAAGGCAGAAGTTTAGCTACAAGGTGGCAATTCCAAGGGCTCACCCTGACCACAGACTTGCGAGTTTTCTTGTAAGTTCAAGCGCTTGAAAACTATTCCTTGAACAACCCTTTGAAGCTACCGGAGGCAAAGGAATATTCAAATTAGGAGGTGAGTTGCTTCGAAGTGTCTTGCCAGGTTTGTCCCCTTCCTTTAACCAGAGCTTAAAGACAGATGTTATCTGTCAAATCAATTTTTAACTGTAATCGACTATTAAAAAGGAGATGAAAATCCGCTGAAATTTATAGATTGCGGGTGGGAAATAGAAAAATGGTGTCTTCTAAGCGACGCTCAATAAGGATAAAAGGGTATTAAAGCGCCCCATTTTAAACTCGCTGCACGCTAGATAAAACTTCCTTTCCCAGCAAATCGTGACATAAACGCCTTGTAGAAAACCGAGGAAAGTAAAGGAGTAAGACATGCATTATCGCCAAGCGCATCCATTTTCGACCTCGTTTCTGCATCGAGCCTAATGATACTTGAAATTGATCCTCTCAGCAAAAGCGATTAAGATCGTGTGGAACATTAACTCCTTTATGCTGAAATCCCCGCATGAGGGGATTAATTATGCTTCCAGCCCGATAAGAAATTCGTTCAGCCCTAGTTCTTGCAAGTTTCACTTACTATAATTCAATTATTCCTTTATGTTGCAAGCAGTTTTTCAAAAGCGCTCTAGTATGTAAAGCGCTTTCATCATGAATCACTCCTGGAATCCTAGTATTGTCCATCCATTCTCTAGCTGTCCAGATTTTGTGTTGCGGTGGCGCCAGAGCAGCTAAATGCGTGCAGTAACTGAATTTACGTAGAGCAGCAGTGAGTTAGTGCATTTAAATTGCAAACCTTTTACAAGATCGCTAACACATTTAGAGTGTTCTGATAGGAAATATTAAATTATACCAAAAATAGGTTAGCTACGTTAAAATGCTACACGTCAATTTACATTCAGTGCTAGAAGGAAACATTGCTAGGGACCAATAGGAGGAAGAAAACAAATAATCGAAATAAACATAAGAATGTAACACTTTCGTCTTATTAATAATATTATTTAAATTAAAATTAAATTTTGTATTAGGCAACTAATTTACAAAATAAATTCCTGTTAGTACTGTAGAATATAAGAATACCTAAAGCATTACAAATGATATTTTATCTTGCTTAACATCTTCAAAGTTAGAGTGTAAAGCAAAATCATCTCTCTGTTAAGCATCAACATTCTTCTTTGCTACGTACGCCTTCTACATACTAAGGATATAACAAACCAAGGTTCAAGGTAGATGTATTTAAAAACTATGGTTACCAAAGCCGGATTAAGAAATTGTGTAAGGCGGGTTGCGGATTACTCTAACGTGACACAACGTTACTACACATAAGAGGAAATATTAAACAAAAAAACAGTAAGAACAAATTCGAGGGAGAGAAATTTTCAATGCCCTTAAAAGACAATGCTAGACTACACTTAGATCGCCAAAGAAAAGCAAAAGAAGCAATTTCAGGAGCATAAAAAACATTAAGAAAGCCTTTAAACGAAAAAGACTGAAGTTTTAGAACTATAGAGGAAAACTTCAGAAGATAGTTTTAGAAAAGGCTGACAACTAAGGTAGAATATAAGATTAAATAATAATATAGAGAAGAAGATGCGTCAATAAATAGCAATAGCGATGAAAAGAAGAAAAACATGAATAAATCTAGTGGTGTAGACGTGCATCAACAAATTATTGAATGAGGAGGACAGATAATAAACAAAATATGAAAAATTATATATGAGGAAGAATACGCAATGCACACTTACAGATTAGAAACGAAAAAAAATAGCGATTTATAATAGCAGAAATACGATAGATAGTTAATATTTACACCATCTAATATTCAGTAGCAAAGGAAAGAGATCGAAATATATAGAGAGAAGAACCTAATGATAGCAATGCGTTTCTAGGAAGTTATCACAGTAAGAAGCACAATCAGCGAAGGAAAGAATTTCGAAAAGCTTCAGGCTTAATACATCTACAGCCTACAGCAGATTTTAACAAAATAGAAAGGGCAATGTTATGAAACACACAAGGAAACATACTAGTATCTAGAAACCTATCTACGAATATAATTAAATAAATGAAAAATAGATAACATACAGATAGTCATCTATACTATAAGCTGGAAGATGAAACATGCAAATAGCTATAACCATATTTCTGTTCATAATAAACATGAAATAACAAACTGCTGTAGAACAGAAATATTAAAGCTACTAGATACACACATGAACACGATATACGTACGCAGCTTAGTATACGCATACCACATCGTACATCTGGAAAACAGCAGACAATACTTGGTAGAATATTAAGTACAAAAAAGTAAATATCAAAAGTGAATATAAAAACAAGGGCAAAGTAATGAACCACATATGAGAAAGAGCGACGAATACACTGTAAAAGGGATATGGTAGAGGAAGTCCCAATATATGAATATGATAATAAGTAATAACAGAAACATTAACGTGGAAGTAATCAACCTCAGTGTATCACCTGGTAAATAAAACTATACTGAAGAAAAAGGATATAGACATCAAGACCAAAAAATCAATTATTTAATGTTGTAGTACTGCAGAAAATTCCTTTTTTACAAACACGAAGACGATTATGAAAATAAAATTACATTAACTAAACTCAGGCATGCGTGGTAGCTGAACTATGCCAAATAAGTAAAAAAGAGAGATAACTCAATTAATAAAACCACAGTCGAATCTCACAAAATAGATTATATTGTTGAAAGTTAACGTTTTCGGAACAACAGTGTTCCATCTTCAGGCTAAAATAATATCCTTAATAATAATAATAAATAAAAAAATCAACTTACCAACTAAGTCAAAATTCAAAAGAAAAAGTCATACATATGAATGATTGTAGGAAAAATTTTAAATAATTTAATACCGTAACATATTCACGGGTAACGAACAGCCATATTTAGGCAAAACTTGAGGAGTCAATCGGAAACGGCTAGCGACATCTAACAAGAAAAGTTTTACAGTTGACTCCTCAAGTTTTGCCTAAATATGGCTGTTGGTTACTCGTAAATATTAATAATTTTAATTTATCTAGCCCAAATGGTTTGGATTTTGAAATTTAAATTCAAATTTTAATGTAGCACTTAGGTGTGATTATGTTTAGAATTTTATTTATTTTCGGCGTTATATATTATGTTTATTTTAATTACGAAGTTTTCTTCAGTTAACGTGGTGTTATGTTATTAAATTATTTAAAATTTTTTCTACAGTCATTCAGATTTTTGCCTTTTTCTTTTGAATTTTGACTTAGTTGGTAAGTTGATTTTTGCTTTTTCTGCCCATGTATATTATTAAGGATATTATTTTAGTCTAAAGACAGAACACTGTTGTTCCGAAAACATTAACATTTAACAATATAATCTATTTTGTGGGATTCGACTGTGGTTTTATTCATTGAATTATCTACCTTATGCCATTATGAGGCCATTGGACATCAACGATTTTATAAAAAAGAGAGGATAACGGAATCCAATCATTAGATGACTAAAGCAAGAAAGCTATAAGAGTATGGAAACATCAGAAGGGTAAAGAAGGAAAGGCTTAAAAATAAGTAATATACGGATAAGTAGTGACCGGAAGTATCGCGGTATTAGTATCACGATAGTTTTTAAGTGTCGATTATCACATCGCAATACATTTCAAAAAAAGTATTGCGTATCGGTATCGCGATACTTTTTGTAATTATCGATTATCGCGGATTTGCGACACTTTAACGGAACTATTTTGCTGGAACATTCTAGATAACCAAGAATGTATAGGTAATCCCAGTTTCTCAGCTTGCAAACACGTTTAGGTGTACTAGGAAGGAATGTAAATAATGGGTATAGCGTAAAATCCGAGGCTGTTTGTTAAGCTGTTTATTCTTTCCACATAGAGAGGATTAACAGTAGCAATGCTCAATACTTTGTCTTACCATGGAGTTTTCTGAAATATTTTTATTAACAGTTGTCTTTTAAACATCGGTCCTTAAACAGTTTTTTTTTTGGGTCAGGCATTAAGGACATAAACGAACTGTTCCTTAAATATACTTATTTTAACCCTTTCTTCAAGTGCTTCGATTGAAAGACTTTCTCTCTCTCTCCTCGGTTGTTATCACCCATCAAGGTCTTTAACGACTCAACAATCTTCCTCCATTCTGTTCTGTTTTTCGCAATCTTTCTCCAACTTGTACTTGTACTGTACGTTTAATTTTTGAACGTCTTAAAACACATTGTCTGCCCATTTCTGCGTGGCCTCCCTTTTGGTCGAGTTATTGTTGGTACACTGTTAAATACTTTCTGGGTTCTGTTGTTGGGTGTCATTTTTATTAGATGTCCTTTGCCTTGTAATCGCATGCGTTTAATGACGCTGACTGCGTCTGGCTCACTGTAGAGTCTTCTTATTTCGTCGTTGTATCTCCTTTCCCACTTTCCTCCCTCTTTAACTGGTCCAAAAATCATTGGCAGAATTCTGTCTGTCGTGACATTCTTAGGTATTCTGTTTTGCATTGATTTATTGTAAATCCTCTCTCTACTGAGTTTTCTTTTAGGATCCTATACGCCTCCATTATGTGTCTTTCGTTAGTGCACATTATATCTGTGTCGCCGCATACGCAAGTATTTGGTTTTGATTTCTGACGAGGTAATTATCACTCTATATAGGGTTTTTCTTTATAACTGTGTCTAGGACTGTGTTAAATAGTATTGTCTTAATACCACGTTACTATTAACGCGCTGTGTTTCCTCTTCGTCTACTCTTATTTTATATTGGACTGCTTTGATAGTCAGCAGGATAAGTTTTTTTAGTTTCTGTGGGATTTCAAACTTTTCTGTCGTAAGCTTTTGTAGTCTTCGAAGATGTTACTCCTTGGCTTCGCTAGTTCTTCAAGGACCATAACCTCCCTCTCAGTTTACGGAGCCTGGTCTTCTACAGGAGGCGGCGGCTGCCGGCCCCCCAACCCTGCTCATATAGTCAACAAGGCTGTCTGATCATATCATCACTGTTTGTCGCAGGCTGCTGTTATTGTCGTTATGTATGTTGCTGCAGTTCTTCCTTTGCATCTCTTACAATCCTTGCCCACTCCTTTCTGTTTTTTGCTTTCTTCTTCCAGTTCTTTATTCCGAGATCCTGTATGTCACTTTCTAAGTTGTCATTCCATCTACTTTTGGTCTTCCTTGTGTCCTCTTTCTATCAATTTTTACCGTTAGGGCTTTCTTAACACTCCGCGTATCTTCCATGCGTTGCAAGTGCCCTGCCCAACTCAGAAGTCTGCTTCGTATTTCATTGGTAATACTCGGGTCTTTAAACATTACGTTGAGCACGTGGTTCATTCTCACCTTCCACCCATCAGTCTCTTGTACCGGCCCGTATATTTTCCGCAGGATCTTCCACTCCCATGTCTCCAGCATATGTTCTTCTTTTCTTGTGAGGCTCCATGTCTCTGCTGCGTATAACACCACAGGCCTTATTACCGTTTTGTGCACTATTATTTTAGAGTTTGTTGAGAGCGTTTTTGATTTTAGCACATCTTGTAGCGCCTAAAGCACTCGACTTTCTCGTAACGCTGCCCGTTTATGCTTATATCCGTAATACTTTCGAAGATGTTATGGATGTCTATTCCATATACCCTCGCTGTTTCAGCTATTTGCCTATGCTAAAGATCGGGTCTGACGTGGACTTGCCTTTCCTGAAGCCGGCTTGGTAAACCCCTATTGTGCTCTCCACGTACGGTTTTAGTCTTTCCAGTAGATCGTGCAATAGGATTTTGTATATTGTGTTGAACAGGCAGATTCCTCTATAATTGGAGCATACTGCCTTATCTCCTCTTTTATGTATGTGACATAGTATTCCTATATTCATTGCTTTGGGCATCGTTTCTTTCTTTCACATTCTTTGAATTAGCTGGTGTACCTTTTCCGCTAGCTGCTGTCCTCCTGATTTTAGCAGCTCCGTTGAGATGTTATCTTCGCCTGGTGCTTTGTTCATCTTCATTTTGCGGATGGTATTTTCGTCATATGTAGGCTCTGGTTCTGGTATTTCTTCTTTGCCATTCCTTCCTACATCTTCGTTTTCTTATTTATTGTCTACTTTCTCCATCTCAGTATTAAGTAGATTTTAAAATATTCTCTCCATCTATTAACTACATCTTTTTTGCTTACTAATATTTCCCTTTTTTATTTTTACCCATGTTTGTTCTGGGCTGCTACCCTTTTTTGAAATATCTTATCTCATTATGTGCTTTCCTTATTTCATTTTCGCCTATCTTTTCTTCTATCTTTCTATCTTCTATTTCTATTAGTTCTTGTTCTATTAGTTCCCGCTTTTTCCTTTTATGCAACGATCTAGCTTGTTTACTGGCTTCTGCAAAGTTTCTGCAAACCACTCATTTCTTGTAGTTTTACGGTACCAATAATTTCTTCAGCCGTTTTTTTGATAACTCCTTTCATGTCCTGCCATTCTCTGTTGATGTACTCTTATTCTGTTTCTGTTCTATTTCTAGTAGCTCTATTCCTCTAGCTAGTGTTTGTTGGTATCCTTCTTCCGTTTCGGAGTCCTTCAACTAGTCTACATTGTATCTTTCCGTTGTTTTTGAGGCGTTTTGTCTTCTAATGTTTGATATTTTCTGTCGCAGACTCGCTTGGACCAGACAATGATCGCTGTCGCAGTCGGCCCCCCTCATGGATCTCAGGTCTAATATGTTGATTCAGTTTGTCATGTTAATTAGGATGTGATCAATTTGATTTATCGTCACTCCATCGCTGGATTTCCAGATCCCCTTACGGCTATCTTTATATGGGAAAGTGGTGCTGCTTATCACTGGGCCTTTGCTAGCCGCCAGCTGGATTAGTCTTGATCCGATATCATTGTTTTCATGGTGCTGGCTGTGGTTACTAATCGTTGATTTATACTGTTCCTCTTTTGCCACTTACGCATTGAAGTCGCCCGACACTATATAGATATATTTCTTCGGTGCATGGTGTATTACTTCTTCCATCGCTTCATAGAATTCTTGTTTCTCCTCTTCTTCAGCTGTTTCGGTTGGCGCTTACGCATTAATCAAGGATAAGTTAAATATCTTCCCTCTTATCCGGATTGAACAAAATCTATGCGATGTTCCTTTGAAGTCAAGGATTTGGTTCTCCATTTTATTACTTATAACGAAACCAGTTCCGTTTTTCGTCGCTGTACTCGTTTTCCGTTAATCCGTCCAGTCCAAGGCTCCTGTTGAGTATTTTTTACTGCAGTATTTTTCCGGGAAAGGTTTCTCTCCAGAGGTACTTAACCCCTGCCCCAAGCCTCCTCCTTTATTCGGGCTTAAGAAATACTTTTTAGTGCGGGTAATTCGGTGCCGAGCAATAAAAGACATAGATTGACAAATAATAATTTCAAAATGCAGCTACTTTAAAAGCGAATGAAGGTTATCTATAACTTTCATTTTATTATATTTCCATTTAATAATATTATTAACTATTAAGCATTTGTTTAAAAATTAAAGTATCTAATTAAATCAAATTTTTATTTTTTACTCTCCGTTCCCCAATGGAAAGATATCACTAAAAGTATAGCGATACTTTTTTAAGTATCGGCTATCGGTATGGCGATATTTTTTGAAAAAAGTATCGAGTATGAGTATCACTATACTTGTTGAAAAAGTATGCTACTGCGCATAAGCAGACCAAGAAGAAAGTGAACATTGTACCTATATAATAACAATAATAATAAAAACCATAGAAATCATTAAATCTTGACAAACGATTGGAAAGTAAACAAATTCGATGGTAATGTATTTCTCAAAATCCGACGCCAAAACGCACCAAGAATCAAAAGAGACAAAGAAACTATTGCTACCGAATTAACTTCTTCTCAACTATATTAGAATATTAAATAAATATCTAAGCAAACAGCAGTTTTTTTAGAAGAAATCTCCCAACGACGTGTGCCATAACTGTAAAACAATTGTCGGCAAAGAGATAATCGATAATTGCTTGTTTGATCAAAGGCAGCCAGATTGCTTGATTAGAATTAGAAAAAAGCTAAATAGCTATCATCATTGACAGTCTTTTTGTCCCACTGCTGGGTATCGACCTCTAGTCTGCCACGTGTTCTTCCTCAGTGGTAAGGCAGAAACACGGGGGACCTACAGTTTAACGTCGAATACGAACGACAGAAATTCCAGAGAAGCTTTTCAGCATTAAGAGCCCATGGTTGCAAGCCGGATTAGGAAATTGTGTGTGGTGGGTTGCAGACAAGATTTTTATAAATCTGCATAGTAATGCTTATGTTTCAAACCCAAGCCAGAATCGACGTTTTACTCAGAAAGTGAGCGCTCTACCAACTGAGCTACCAGCACATACTAAATATCTATATTACAACTAAAATCAGAACAAACAGCGTCCTAGCTAATGGAATAGATACATCAAGCGTTATAAGACAAAGCGACCGCTTTAAATCCAGTATTATACCACGGGATGTCTTACTCAACAAAATAAAGAAAGATTGATGTAGAACGAATAACCAATTCTACAAGGGTCATTACCTAAATTCAAAATGAATCTAAAAATTCAGTGACTCTAGAAGGATAAATTAATAAATCGAAACTTTTAGCAATACCCCAAATTCTCATTAGATGTAATTTCCTAGTATTCAATTGCTTTGCAGAATAGGGTATATCCTTTAACCATTTAGGCACAATGTTATCTAGCCATGAGACTTGCCTTCGGATGTAATAGATCACTTAAATAAAGCAACATGCGTATCAGGAACATTGAGAGTAATTGTTTGAAAAGACGAAGGCATAAATACAAACGGCTAAATATACAGGGTTCTACAGCTGACTTGGCCATTTACAAAGCACATGTTCCAAATTTTAATTACCCTTGATATTTTGGACAATAATTTGTGGTGTAGTACTCTCACTAACTATTCTTAGTGACATGTAATCCATTTGCAACGAGTTTCAATTTCAAGTTTACAAAGGTCTGAAAAATATCCATAAATTTAAGAGGGGCATTTTAATGTAAAAGCAGTAATAACTATTTTATTGCTTTTGGGAAGCAGATAATAAAAGTTCTGTCTGGTAAACATGATTGTGATTCTAGGTAAACAAGTCTTTGGTAACTAATTTTCAAATTTTAATGATAATATGGTTTGTGTATTTCATAGTAAATGTATTGCCGAAATACTGATTAAATTGATACCTACTTCATTATTTGAATATACTTTTGTATATTTGTTACCAGCTCAGCAGTGTATGCTCGACATGTATTTAATTATGGCCTTTACAAACTGTAATATCTAATAATAATAGTAGTAGCACACATTTGTAGTTCTACACTACAGATGAATAAAAAGTTTTTAATAATAATATTTTCAGTAACAAATTTTTAATAAATCAGGCTAATAGACAGTTATATATCACAATTAACGCTATCATCAATATAATCGGAGTCTGAATTCAAACTGAAAGTAATTACAATTGGATTTATTTGTTCCATCACACGTTCACGTTCCCTCCACTCTTGAATTTATTTTTCAGCGTGTTTAACAGTTTTTTCCACATATAATTATTTAATTTACAATTTGACATGATGGCTAATAAAAAAAATAGTATATTAAACGGCACTAACCAGTTGCTAAGAGCCAATAAAAATTATTAACCCTATGGAGTTTTATACTCCTACAAATGATCATTAGAACTGCAAACTACAAACCTAACAAACAAGTTTACACTCAAACAGAAAGCATTTTCAATTGAATCACAATATAAGTAAACTAATAATTTAATTACACCTTGGTAGTATAACTTTCCTAGTTACAGATATATTTGATAATTTAGATTATTGTAAAATTAAGCCTATCGTAAATTTGATAAATGATGTAAACTAAAGAAAATTCTGCAGCACTGGAAGCATGCATTTTAAGTAAAATCTATCAGCGAACGGGCTGTCGATGTTTAAGTTCGTACAGTTTTGCGTTTATCGGGTAGGTAGGTAAACCTGTAAGCTGGACTGTATATATTTTTTGCCTCTGCACTTGACCATTATTGAATCGTACTAAAGAATTTGTTACATATGTTTTGAATAAAGGTTTGAATTATTAGCAATTAAAATTAATTGTGAATATACCATTATGGTTAGCGGTTATTCGGGTTCCAAGATGAACCGAATCCAACAAAAGTTGTTCGTTCACGACGCACTTCCAAGAAAATGATCGCCTGTTTCTTCGGTTGTACTGCATGACGCAACCGTTCCTATAGAGTATAGACTGTATACTCTATAGGAATGATTGCGTCATCTATACTATAGAGGATCGAAGAACAGTTAACAACAATTTGTTTGCTAGAAGTCATCGGCAAACTCAGGAAAACATCAGAAAACGTCGCATCATTGTTCATCATGAGTCATGACAATGGCAGCTCTCACACAGCACGTCAACCAATTAATTATTTGAAAGAGAACAACATCAAATTAATGTCTCATTGCCCGTATTCACCTGATTTATCGCCTAACGACTTCTTTGCGTTCGCGAATGTCAAACAAAAATGCGTGGACAGCGATTTTCATCACCTCAAGAAGCCGTTGAAGCCTTCAAAAACCATGTTTTCGAGATAGCCACTTCAGAGTGGAAAAAATGTTTCCAGAATTGGTTTGAACGCATGTAAAAGTGTGTAAATCTTAAAGGCGAATATTTTGAAAAGCAATGAAACAGTTTATTCCAAAAAAATATTTTCTTTCCTAGTTTTGGTGAAAACTTAAAAGGCTGCCCTCGTATAGTAAAATACTACACTCAATTTTTAAAGTTGAAGCACGATTGTGTTGCAGTATTAGAACATAATTAAACATTTTAGCTATGAGATAGTGAACTGGTTAAAAAACGAATAAGCAATATACAAAATATTTACCAAGCTACCATTATACGTAACAATTATTCTACGTTGCCGAAAATAAATTAATATTCTTATGCTTCTTTGAGTACTTTGTCTCTTACAAGACACAGCGTTCTTCGCACCTATGCCTGTGTTACGCGTTTTAAAGTACCGCAGACAAAGCACACCTACAGCTTAACGTGGGTTCTGAACCACGACAAGTGTAAACAGTTGTACTCCAGAAAAGATTTCCTAGGCAGAATACCTCGCTCGTTTGCTATTATCTTGCGAAGGAGAACAGCTGTTAAAAATCCTATGTTTCGGTACTGAGACTTGAACCTCAAACCTTCAGTGTAGAAGTCTAACGCACTGACCTCATCCCACAACTGCCTATAGAGTAATAATAGCTAATAACAAGTATACATCATAATTCGTAGTTACAGTATCCAGGGGATTTTCGACATACCCGCTAGATAAAAGAAATTCCTAGTGCAGTTTAAGTAGGAACGAAATGGTTCAATGCGGAGAAACCTTAAACAAGGACAAAGTGAATAAGTCATTTTCAATAAACCGAATTTAAGTCAGATTTTTAGAAAATGTGGGCCGGCCTTAAGTTGTATTTAGGACCTCTATTTTCGGATAGTTTCGAACTTTACAGATTAGCTTTCTCTTGTAGTTTCTCATTTTATCATTGGATTAAATGGAGTAAATTATTATTAATGTTTTAGCAAATCTCTATTTAACCTCTGCATTCCATTTCAGATTTTATCACCCGTCCGCAGATATCGCTAACGGCTTACACACATGTTCGCAGATACTTACATAGATATAAGGTAAATATCCACTTTAACTTCCTAGAGCTTCAAAACAAGTATTTTTGTTAACATTTAAAAATCATCATTGCATAAAATGAATACTACTTTCCCTTGTCCAAAGTATGGTAAAGTAAATAAAGTACTCCGTAGAACGTGACACATAATTGTTGTTTTTATGTTCACGCCAATGACAATCTTAGAACTATATATTATTCGCCATCCCCCATATAGACAGCTGCCATGCTTCTGTTAATGATAACGATAAACATAAATATTACGGGAAGGACGGCGTAAGTCTGAAAGCCATAAACGTAAGCATTTAGAACTTGCAATCCAAACATATCAAATACTCAAATCCTTGCAGAAATGAACATTTATTTATATTTATACTTTTATACCTACAGTTAGTATGAAAATTATGTACGATAATAAATTATAATTAACAGTTTTCTTGAAAATAATAAAGCTGATATAATTTCCAGAAATGAATAGCAATTCCAAATTCATGACCCTTAATTCAAGTTCAGGTATTATATTGACTATTTGATTAATAAATGAAATGGTCCTAATCTTTATGACATTCAATAGTATACTAATATGTGTTCATATACAGGGTGAGTCTGCTAATATGAATCAGCTTGATATCTTGCGTATTTAAAATATTAAATAAGTTATTATTGGGTAAATTGTAATAGGCAGTGCCGCATATATACAGACACTATCAAAAACATTTTCTAGCTATTCCCCTGGGGTTTAAGAATTTCTAGTAACTGCTTATAAATATTATTGTGTCATAAATGTAACCTTTTCACACTGATTCCCAGACAATTCATTTTTATTTTTCTTATATATAAATTAAGTTTTTTGTTAATGTCAGGGGTATTAACAATTTATCTGTAACCTAATATTGTTTATTGTAAAATCAATTCTATTTTACGGTTGGCCAATAGTTGGTTAAATCCTACTGGTAGTAATAGTTTGCATGTTTGGTATTAATACATAAAATAATATCTAGATTAGCAGAACTTAAAAAATTTTAACAGAAATTGTCCTGGGGAGAGAATTGCAACCATTCCTCTTGTGTGATAACCAAACGCTTCAACTTATTGGTCCATAAGTCGTTGAACAAAACCACAATCAATCTCAAAAAATAAATATAATGTTGTTAAAGTTAACGTTTTCGAACCTACTAGGGTTGATCTTCAGACTAAAATAACAATATAAGAATATTTCACATTTTCAGAAAAAGCAAAATAAACTTACCTAGTAAGACAATATCAAAATTACAAAATATTGAAGTATTGTAGGAAACCTTTTTGAATGAAAATAACCATGAAACTAAAATTGACACTCCATAACTAAAAACTAACTAAAGATATCACGGCAACGCCGCAAATTATATATTATTGAAAAGTAAATCACACCGTGGTAATTAGTAATATTTTGAATTTAAATTTAAGAAACCCAAACATTGGGATCAAATTAAAATAGAATTCAATGTCAGAAAACGAACGTGGCGAACACGCCATCCCATTTTGAGGCCTATGGACTTCAACGAGTTTATTGGTCCAATTAGCCTCTTTCTAGTGCGATGGCATTGGTACATATAATAGTAGTATATTAAGAGTTGGCCGTAATGACTGTAATCGATAACTGTTAACACCAACTAATTTTTAAATGAAAATGCAGTTTGTAAAGATGTCTGAAAAAAAGTGCCGGTGCTCTGTTTTGCTTGTATGTAATACCAAGCAAATGTTTCTCCTTTTTAAAAATGGAGCATTACATAGAAGTACGTTCCAGGAAATGATCAACACTAGAAGCTTTAATTTAAAAAAAACTAATATTTATGATCCCTTTCTTTTTTCCATTCATTCATACTGCCCCCCCCAACCCCTTTCGCATTACTTCAGGGGGTTGCGAGCGTCCCTTACATACTAACCATTCATGCAACATGCTAAACTTAATTAAGTGGAATACGGTCGCATCAGCCGAGGTTCGACCACGCGGCCGATCGGACCGCATTTTACTGTGACCTCGACTGACAGCGCGTATTCGTACTGCCCCACCGAGGTTCCATATATGATCCCTTTCTAAAATTTATTTAACCTCCGGAATAACCAAAAACTATTTTTGGTGGTGCTCGTACATAGGTACAATATATCCAAAAATAGTTTTTCCAATATTTTAAATAAGTGAGACTCGCCCTGTACAGTATACATTTCATTACGACATGAAAAAATGTTTATACCATACATACATGCTCGTTATTTATACACTAATTATGGTTCCTAATTTGCACCCAATTAGTCTGAAAAGTTGCCATAATATAAACAGCCTCGATTGTATCTCTTTTATATTATATAAATTCGGGTTACTCTATTATAATTTGGGTACTCATTAAACCAAGAAAGCTCTAAATTTTTACGAAAGATGTAATTGAAAACGATATAGCATCTGAACAATATTCTACTGTGACCCCAACAAATTCTAATTTTGATGCTAAACTATACCAGAGCACTATGTCAAAGCGTTTTCACCAACTCAGATGCTTCTCATCAAAAGATCCTTGTAAATCGTATTCATTCGTTAACCGTGTTATGCATGAGTTCGCAAATGGAAAAAACCCAACGGTAGCGAATCGATTAAAAAATCAACTTCAATATTTGAAACTTACAGTACACCTTCGATTCTATGTAAACAGCTGAAGCGGAATAGCAATGAAAACCATATAATCAACATTGACGCTTCTTGAAGCACACGCTTTACATTTGAATGCTCAGCTTATTCTGATTTCACGCTCTGTCAGCAATGTATTTACCTTTAATCTGACGATCCATGCAAATCGAACACTGGTAAAGCTTCTGTTTTACATTTTGATTGAAGACCTTTTTCAAAAGGTCATTACGTATTAAACTTTTACACTCTCAAGCAGCATAGAAACAACCACTCTCAGCAGCGAAAATAGTTCCGCTTTTGAGCTCATTTTATAACTTCCAGCTTTCCAACAACTGGAGATCGAAAAGGCATTAAGCTCCAACGATACTGTTAAAACCAAACGTAAATCCAATGCTTCCTATTGATTTCATATATGGCATTAGAGCTGATATCAGGCGGGAGTGCACTTGCTGATTTTATTTTTGTATTTCATGCTGGTAAAACAAAACGCAGGCAGCAGAACATTACATTTCCGCACCGTAATGTTATACCAGATGGCTCTATTTAGCTACCGCATTTAACATTTAAATGAGAGCGTTATTATCGCAGCAATCAAGTTTATTGCGCCATATTTCGAGCCACCATTGGCCATCAAATTAAACTTGAAGTGCCGCTAAAGTAATTAAAAAAATAACAAAATGGTAAATAAAATAACTTGCTGAAGGAAACAAATATTAGTCAGTCAGCTTCATATAAAATAAACAGCAAAATACTCTAGTAAAATAATATCACATTCGAAGAAAATGTACTACACTGTAGCCCTAATTTACAATAAAACTAATCGTCGACCTATACCACAGTTTTAATTTTTAGAAGCAATAAGAGAGAACCCCGATACGTTATTATTATTTTATCAACTTAAATTACCTATATGCCTAAAAATTGGTTAGAAGAGACAGTTTGGGCATATAAGTCTCCAGTTTTATTTAAGTAATTGTTATGCGAAGTATATCATTTGAAAGATTCGCTTCTTGGTGATAGGAAGAATATGCCAGGACTTTACTCCTATAAAATAATTCATAAGGCACAAATGATAGCATCTGAAAATATGTCTGCTTCTTGCCACTAAAAAAATATCTTTATAACATAGCTGAACATGGTAGAACATTATTCATCTAGAAGATTAACTTAAGCAACTGTCATGGGATGTACAGTACAATTTAAAAAATATTTGTTTCCTATCAGTAATTACCTTCTGACAGAATACGGCACGGGAAAATCAGAAAATATACCCCCTTGAGTGTCTATCAGGCAAGAAATAATATTGCAAACATTTGCTTCTCGTCAGCAGAAGCTTCTCGTCATTTAGCACAATTTAACCTAACCGAATATTACTAGTCTACAACATACAAAGTGATTTTTTAAAAAGTCAATTGCAGCAAGCCTAGAAAAAAAGCTATTCCGTCTGCAGTCAGCTGTAATGAGCTTTGAATGACATTTACCTCTGTCAAACTGTGTGACAGTTCAGGTAGTTAAAAATTTTGGCCCAACAAAATGTGAAAATGAACAAGTATTTAATTGCAACTGATTTGTAATTTATTAAGGTAAGTAAATTACAGGTTTTTCGTCAAGATTTCTTTCTTTCTGTTACAATT